>VZTO01021700.1:41228-66811 GCA_013400615.1 Syrrhaptes paradoxus
CCTCTGGATGGCATCCCTTCCCTCCAGCGTGTTCACCACACCACACAGCTTGGTGTCATCGGCAAACTTGCTTGAGGGTGCACTCCATCCCACTGTCCATGTCTCCAACAAAGATGTTAAACAACACTGGTCCCAGTACTGACCCCTGTGGAACACCACTTGTCACTGGTCTCCACTTGGACATTGAGCCATTGACCACCACTCTTTGAGTGTGGCCAACTAGCCAGTTCCAGACTACCTGGACCTGCACAGTGATGGAATGAATGACAACAACACAGCTGCAAAAAGGAAAATTCTGATTAGATATAAAGACTATTTTCACCATGAGGAAAATAAAGTATTGTAACAGTTGCCCAGAGAGAATGTGGAATCTCCTTCCCTAGAAACATTCAGAATGAAACTGGACAAGACCCTGAGCAACCTGCTCCCAGCTGGCGCCACTTTGAGCAGGGGTTGCATCAGATGATGCCCAGCAGTCACTTCCCATCTAAGCTTTTTTTTGATTCTATGAATCAATACAGGCACATGCAAGGGATCAGTGAGAAATGAAATAGTTAAATACTTGTCATAGTTGTACAGCAAGTTGTTGCTTTGATGTCTTTCTCATCTGTTCTTCTCGATCACTTACTTTTGATGTCTTCACCTCTCTCAACAAGAAAGTTGCAATTTGTTTAATCTTGTTCCAAGAGCCTGATTACTAGCCTTAATCACTCAGCAGTCCCAGCCATAATTGGTATCTGAGGATCTTCCCTTTGTGAGTTGCAAGTAATGATAGATTTGGGGATCCAAAAAGTATCTTATTGTTTAATCTGAACAGTAGAAAGAAGGTAGAGCAAAAGATTTACAGTTTTACAAAACTATAGCTGTCTATAGGTGAGATTCAGTCGATGGGATGGTAATGTCCATATTGCTTACATCTGAGATAATCTATCTAGGACCTTTTTATAATAACAGGAGGTCTAGGACACAGTTTCAAATCAAAGCAGAAGTCTAGGGTTGGTCATATGTGTTGTACTCCAAAACTACCTATAAGTCTCCATTGATTATATGGAAAGAAATGCAACCAAGGGCAACTATCTTAGCTAATCCAAAATTACAGCTCTAGTTTGTCTCTGGAGTCTGGATTCCAGTCTACATCACCAAACTTGCCCTTTAGCCTTTTTTGTCAAAGGCTTCTCTTTTTATTTTAATCCGAGTCTTCTGTTCTCTGCTCTGTTTCCTGATCCTGTTTAAACCAAGTGAGTCAGCCTGCAAGAATGTCACAAGTTCACTTATAGACTGATGGAGCTGCAATAGTCTGAAATGTTTCTAAGAAATGAATATCAGGATCATAATATACACCCTTTACAGAGCCAATTTCCTGACAAACATGCTCTGTAGATTCATGATGTAAACACCACAACAATCCTGTTAAGCTACAGCATTCATAAAATATTTACACAGTTTCAAATTCCTTGCAATAGTGTAAATATTTAAAGCAGTATCACTGGTATCTTGGAATCATTGCACTGGTTCACACCCAGACTTATCATTTCAGACTCTGCAAACACTGCCAAATATTTTCAGCAGCTTTTGACAGGTTCCTGTACAACCATTACACCTAGTAAGAATGCATGTTCTTCCATTAAGCTAAAGTTAAAGAGTTACGTTTAAGAAGTTAAACCCAAGGCTTCAGAAAACAAGTGGGAGGTCTGCAAGAATCAGTCCTCTGCTAATTGGTGCAACAGGGTGCTGTTTATTCAGCTTAGTTTACACAAAATATGTAGTAGCGTTGCAATACAATTTTAAACAAATTTTGTATATCCTCTCCACAAAAAACAAAGGAAGGGAGGATACCAAAAATGTTTAGGCATGCTTGAGAAGGAGCAAATGGAGATATCTGTTTACAGCTTTGAAACATGATAATTTTCTGGGACAGTGGGCAATGCACAAACTACAGATGATGTGGTGGGGCAGGGGGGTAACTCAGAGCAAACTGAGAAACCGTTTCATTCTAATCTTATTTCACTCTTAATTCTGGTTTTATGAGACCTAGCTTTGATATTCTGTTCATTCTAAAAGCTGTCCAACATTCATAACATCTTAGATACAAAGAACAATATATTAAATGTAGAGGAGTGCAATTCTGCTGTCTTTACTAAGTCTTCAGGGACATGTATGTGGAGACAAAAAGGAAACTACATGGAAGTTCCTTAATTTCTGTCAGTGCATGATGTACCAGACAGACAGGGCCACCTAAGGTAAGCCCTGACTTCTTTGAGAACTGTTCNGCGCCACTTTGAGCAGGGGTTGCATCAGATGATGCCCAGCAGTCACTTCCCATCTAAGCTTTTTTTTGATTCTATGAATCAATACAGGCACATGCAAGGGATCAGTGAGAAATGAAATAGTTAAATACTTGTCATAGTTGTACAGCAAGTTGTTGCTTTGATGTCTTTCTCATCTGTTCTTCTCGATCACTTACTTTTGATGTCTTCACCTCTCTCAACAAGAAAGTTGCAATTTGTTTAATCTTGTTCCAAGAGCCTGATTACTAGCCTTAATCACTCAGCAGTCCCAGCCATAATTGGTATCTGAGGATCTTCCCTTTGTGAGTTGCAAGTAATGATAGATTTGGGGATCCAAAAAGTATCTTATTGTTTAATCTGAACAGTAGAAAGAAGGTAGAGCAAAAGATTTACAGTTTTACAAAACTATAGCTGTCTATAGGTGAGATTCAGTCGATGGGATGGTAATGTCCATATTGCTTACATCTGAGATAATCTGTCTAGGACCTTTTTATAATAACAGGAGGTCTAGGACACAGTTTCAAATCAAAGCAGAAGTCTAGGGTTGGTCATATGTGTTGTACTCCAAAACTACCTATAAGTCTCCATTGATTATATGGAAAGAAATGCAACCAAGGGCAACTATCTTAGCTAATCCAAAATTACAGCTCTAGTTTGTCTCTGGAGTCTGGATTCCAGTCTACATCACCAAACTTGCCCTTTAGCCTTTTTTGTCAAAGGCTTCTCTTTTTATTTTAATCCGAGTCTTCTGTTCTCTGCTCTGTTTCCTGATCCTGTTTAAACCAAGTGAGTCAGCCTGCAAGAATGTCACAAGTTCACTTATAGACTGATGGAGCTGCAATAGTCTGAAATGTTTCTAAGAAATGAATATCAGGATCATAATATACACCCTTTACAGAGCCAATTTCCTGACAAACATGCTCTGTAGATTCATGATGTAAACACCACAACAATCCTGTTAAGCTACAGCATTCATAAAATATTTACACAGTTTCAAATTCCTTGCAATAGTGTAAATATTTAAAGCAGTATCACTGGTATCTTGGAATCATTGCACTGGTTCACACCCAGACTTATCATTTCAGACTCTGCAAACACTGCCAAATATTTTCAGCAGCTTTTGACAGGTTCCTGTACAACCATTACACCTAGTAAGAATGCATGTTCTTCCATTAAGCTAAAGTTAAAGAGTTACGTTTAAGAAGTTAAACCCAAGGCTTCAGAAAACAAGTGGGAGGTCTGCAAGAATCAGTCCTCTGCTAATTGGTGCAACAGGGTGCTGTTTATTCAGCTTAGTTTACACAAAATATGTAGTAGCGTTGCAATACAATTTTAAACAAATTTTGTATATCCTCTCCACAAAAAACAAAGGAAGGGAGGATACCAAAAATGTTTAGGCATGCTTGAGAAGGAGCAAATGGAGATATCTGTTTACAGCTTTGAAACATGATAATTTTCTGGGACAGTGGGCAATGCACAAACTACAGATGATGTGGTGGGGCAGGGGGGTAACTCAGAGCAAACTGAGAAACCGTTTCATTCTAATCTTATTTCACTCTTAATTCTGGTTTTATGAGACCTAGCTTTGATATTCTGTTCATTCTAAAAGCTGTCCAACATTCATAACATCTTAGATACAAAGAACAATATATTAAATGTAGAGGAGTGCAATTCTGCTGTCTTTACTAAGTCTTCAGGGACATGTATGTGGAGACAAAAAGGAAACTACATGGAAGTTCCTTAAAAAATATTAATTTCTGTCAGTGTATGATGTACCAGACAGAAGCAGCCACCTAAGGTAAGCCCTGACTTCTTTGAGAACTGTTCCAGGTTTCTCTGCATTTTTTCTCAGAGAATGTTCCATTTCTGGTAAGAGGTCTGTATAACACAATGATACCCACACATCCTATGGGTGAAGCCTTAATTCACAACTGTAGAGAACAGCTATGTTCTCTGTGATTTGTACTCAGAGATCTTTAGAAAAACAAAACATGAAAACACAGTGAGTTCCCTTCTTTTTGTGCTTCTTCTCTGCCCTATCTCTGCAAACACATCAGTCACTATCATTTTCTTGCCTGCTTTCCATTTTTTCTCCCTGGAAGATCTAATGAAAATTCATTTCCAGATGTTTGGCAACCTACCAAAAAACCTGTTTGTCAGCTTTAAAGACTTTGATCGGACCCAGCAGTTTATATCTCCTCTTTTTAACACAAGCATTTGTGGTAATGACAGCTCCAAGTCAGAGCCAAGACCCACAAATCACTGAAAGATCTTGTGTAAATATGATCATTTATTTTTCTTGGCCTGTTACTTGTTGCTTATATTCAGCAAAGGTCAGAAAATAGAGGACAAGACCCAACAAAAAAAATTAATCCTAATGTACATAAGTCTATCAGCAAAAACCCTCTTCTTTTCATGTTACCAGTGGTTTATATTTTGGAAAAAAAAAAAAAAAAAAAAAAAAAAGGAGCTATAGCATAGCACAGCAAAATCAGTAGGGACTTTACAATAAATTGAGTCTGAAGAGAAATGTGTAACCTTTATTCCTCTAGCTCTCTGGTCTTAATTTCCAAGTGATACATCTGTTGTAGAGTTGGAAAGCTGATTAATGCATTTACAAAAACAGTCTTGTACACTTCAGAGAAATGGGGTTGCATTGGAAAAGAAACTCTTTAAAGGCAAATCATGTGGTTCATGATAGAAGTTCTGAGGACAAAAAAAAAGCAGCTGATGGCTGAAGTCTGCTCTTCCACTGGGTATTATTAGTACTGTTCCAATGTCAAGTGCAGAACTACACTCACCAACTCTCACTTCAGATGCGGAGGAGTCTACAGAGGCTTGAGCTTTAGACTAGATTTTAAACCAATGGAAAGAAAGGAAGAAAGAACACTTTGCTCTGCTATTGCAAGACTTTTTTTTTTTTCCACTCATATTATGTTTTCAATGGAGTACACCGGCACTCGATTTACTTTTTCCGCCAGTTACAAAGAAGAAGGGCCCTTATAGGAAGAATGGCAAACCCAAGTTTGTGACACTTTTGAAGTCTTCCACTTCACATGCGCTTCCACAAGCACATGCAGTATAGAAAAGGAATCCTCAATGGTATTTTAGTTGCTTATTCTTTTTCCCTCAAAATCATTGCAATGACTTGGAGTAGTACAGTTAATGCATCATTCAAGAACAAATGTTCAGGGACAAACACACATATGTGTGGAAGCATATATAGAAAGTAGCCTAAAAGTGTGGCAGAGCCAAATTCCACCACAGTAAATGTGAACCATTTTGTTTCACTGGGGTTGCTTTTGCATCAGATTCTTAAGTCAGTTTTCAATTGCAATTTTTCTTCTCTTTGTCTCCCCTTCCCATAAAAAAAAAAACATAAGAAAAGTTAAAAACCAGTTTTAAGCATGAAGAAGCCATGCTTTCAGTATTCAATTTTCTTATAATTTAGATGAAGATAGAATAATTCAAAACCCGAGTGATTACAAATCATGTGTGTGCACCTTTATGAATCAAAAAACCCCACCTAAACCAAGTATTTCAACATGCTAAAAAATCTATCTTCAGAAAAATAAAAACATGAAAAGAAATGCATAAAAATCAGTTGGTTAGGTTCTCATAAGGATTTGCATGAGGCAACTCTTAAAATGGAGCTCAGTCTTGGTGCAGACCTCAAGCTGCAGTAGAGTAACAGCAGCAAACAGGAATAAGGCATCATCTGATTCTTGCAGAAAAAAAAAAAAACCTTGCAGAGTCATGAGTAACATGCTGCAGTATTGACAATGTTACTTGTTTATTTTTCCATTACAACACAGGTCATTGCTGGAGGCATGGTATAATACCAGACCAGCTGGTTTATTGTAGTGATTTGGAATGACAAACTTTTTGCTCTGGCTAAAGAGACAGATTTTTGAGCAAACAGTCTACCTTGTATAGTACCTCATAAAATAACATGGCCCTCTTTTTCTGTCACGGCAAATGGCAGGTGAATCTTCCTTTTTATATCTTTTATCTTGTTCATATTCCCTTTGATATAAAATTATAATTTTGTTGTGGTATTATTTTTACATAGGCTTTAGTTTACAATGTAGGTGGCAATTGATTTAGCGCCAAGACTTTTTGTGTGTATATCTCTCTACATGTGTGTGTATATATATATATATATGCACTCCATAATTGACACCACAAATTAATTAGAAAAATGAGGTATATGTTATATCTTTTAAAATGCAAAGCAGATTTTTCTAGCTTGAAGTGAAAGGTGAGGAATCTAAACCATAAAGTCAACCAGAAGCAGAGCTTAAGTCTAATTAAGGCTCAGAGTAGAGTGACAAAAGTATTGATAAGTGACTCCCCTTCTTGTACTGGCCTGCTTTTACTTGAAAAAACTGCTTGGTTTGCAGCAGAGGTTCATTGTATAATTGTGTAAAGAAAGGAAAGAAAGTAACAGGCAAAGTAACTAAATAATTGTCACCACTAAAAGATTACTTTAAAATCTTGTCCTTTCAAGCAGGATGGTTGCAACAGAGACTCAGAATTTCTATTCTTGTAAATTGCCTGTGAATAACGGCTGGCTGTAAAGTGTCTCTTCACCTTCAAACATTGAAGCAGGAATCCTTGTACACAAACACCTGACTCATACTGTGGACAGTGAACAAACCTTTCAACCAAAAAGTGATAGTGTGTTTGATACAGATAATTCTTGAATTATGATTTCTCAGCTGCCCCTCAGTAGCATCCAAATATGAGTACTACTCCCCATGGATTTAGCATAGAGCCACAAGTTAGCACCCTGCAAGAAAAATGCACAGGATGATGACAAGTTGTGGCTGCATGAAACACTTCTTTCGCTGCTTCTTTCAAAGAGCAGTTATTGCAATCCTGGTAATTTTTGAAAAAAAAAAAGAAAATCAGAAACACCTGCCATAGTGTCAAGTTCAATCCCCAGGTAAACTAATCAAGCACTTAGACTTCCTATATTTCCTCCTGCTAATGGGCTCCCAGGCTTCTCAGCAAAGTCTGAAACATTTTCAGCAGACAAATGTGCAGTGGTCTCCTTATTCTTGATACAAAATGAAAATTAAGATATTAAATGACTCAGAGCAATGTGTTCCACTGCTCATTTTAGTAACTTTTTAAATACTATATGGGATATAGGGTGATCCCCATCTTGCCACAGCTTGGGCAAAACAGAAGATGCCTGTCTCATTACATCCCTCCTCTCTGAGTTGGGTCTGGAAGCGTGTTTAGCCTGAAGGCAAAGTTAATATTCCTGTCTTTAGGAATTCTTCTTTCTTAGCTTGTTGACAACAAATAAAATGAGGACCAGCAAAAGATACAGTGGGTTCAGAGATTTCCCATGGACCAACATCAGTCAGAAATTCAATTAATTTCCTTCAAAGTTTATGTCTGTGCAAGGAGATGCAAGCCATCAATTCTCCTTTGCCTTCATGTTAATCAAGGTTGCAAGACACAAGATCTAAGAACACCAGAATCTCCTCTTGGACACAGCAGAAATTAAAAACAAAATTAAAAGTTAGGAGGACCATAAAGCCATGACCTATTCACACATAAGTGTTTGGTTTTCACCTCCTCTGTCAAAAAGACCTGGCAAGTTTCTCTTGAGGAGGATGTGCATATAACACTTGCTATTCTTAGAAACTGTGTTACTTAAAAAGACCTGTCTAAAACCAGAGTGGGACTGCAAAAGACTATTAAGAATAAAACAAGGAAAAGAAGGAAAGACGATCACTTTACTGCAGCATCGTATCAGTAGCAGGAGAAAATGTTTAACCAGCACAAAAATCTCACCACCTGCATCTCCTTCAGTGCCTCTTCATTCCATTGCTATGAGCAATTGATATTCTGCTGGAGCCATTTTAATTTAACATTTTAGTAAATTCTGAGTATTCAGCAAAATTTCTTGTCAGAGAATGGATTCATCAGTCTAGTGCTTCAATAAGCAAGCTAATATTGCGGTTGTTTTCTTGGTTTTACTGTTTGGGTGTGTGTTTTCCTAGAAATCTCACTTACAGCAAATCAAATCTCTCTAATAACAGATTTTTTTTTTTTTTGACAAAGGAAGTGAGAAGGGCTTGTTATGTGCAGCTACCTCATACCTGTAATAAAGCAAAACCTCAGAGTTTTGCAGCTTTCCTGTATGGGGGTCTGATTGCAACTGTCAGCATCCCTTTTCACTTGAGACCTGCATTTAAGCTCAGGCCTTCCCTCCATTCTTGACCTGAGTTATGTCGCTACATGCCATGCCATGCAGTCCACTGATGTGGACCTGACCATGGATCAGGCTTTCTGGCTTAGCCTTGGACGTGCCTGTGACTGGGAAAGCCCCTGCCTTGCCAGCCCAGGAGCTCTCCATGTCTCCTGGCCCCCAAGGAGCTGCCTACCCCTACTGTGTCCTGGGTCTGAGCTTAAGGGGGCAATTTTCAGCAGTACCACAATGTCCAGCAAGATTTAAAAAGCTAAGCAAGTTCTTACTCCCTTGTTACAGCACTTCAATACCTCTGTGCATCTGTCCCTCCTCAATTAGATCCAAAGTGCCAGAAACACTGTTTCGTCTTGTTTGCTTCTTCTCCGAGTTCACTTGATGTCTCCATAAAAGACTCTTCCTTGTGCTATGTGCGGTTGAGCTATCAGTCTGAAACGGAAACAAGAAAACATTTAACATTTCAGACGTGATGGTCTGTCCTGTCACAGTGAAAAATCAAAAGAAAGAGCACCTTTCTCCAGCCTAAGGAAAAACACCAGCAATAAGTTAGGATGCCAACCTGCAGTACAAGGTGCTAAAGTTCATGTCCCAAATCATTCACAGCAACAGCCTTGACCTCAGCTTAACGCTATTTGAGCTAGTAATGTTATATCATTCACTCTTCAGTGCTGGATGGTATATAGTTTTTCACCGAGGCTGTATCTCCTTTTCAAAAATGTCCAAACTATACACATTTTGGATGAAAATTTTAAGTTTGAAGAATAAAAGTTTCTCTATGACAAAGCCATTTAATCTGAACATTCCTAACAGGCTCTCATGGCAGACAAAACATCAAAAGAATTTATTTTAAATAGCCTGTAATCAGTTCTTATTATGATACAAGGTAGCTTTATAAATAGTTCTTTAGGTTTTCAGTGGATTATTTTTATTGATGGTTGACTTTAGTACTAATCCATTTCAGCCTCCTTAATTGAGAGTGCTTAGTTTAGAAAAGAGCAGACTTGGTGAGCTGACCTCAAATGCTTTAAAAGCTCCTGCAAGGAGCTGGTAATAATCTGTTCTTCATGGATAAAAAAGAAATAATGAACTTAAATCGCACCAAGGAAAGTCCAGGTTAGTCATTATCAAAGACTTTCTAAGTGGTAAGGGATAGTGAAACCCCAAACACATTGCCTGGGAGAAGTGTGGTGACTTCATTACTGTACGTCACTAAGAATGGTCTCAGCAAACATCTATCAAGAAAAGAGCAGGTATAGCTGATGTTGGCTTGGAGTAGAAGGGTGAAATAGATATTGTTTCTTCTATGAAAATATTAACATCCAACCAAAATCCAGGAACTACATAAAAAAGAAAAGGCTATTTCTCAAAAAGGATTTCTTAGATTAGTATTAGAATCACATAGATGTAAGAGGTTTTGATTATTGAAACTTCCAATGCTGCACTCTGCCCTTTCTAGAAATAAGATAAGGCTTCCTAGGCATCACTTTTCCACACTGTTGCTATACAAAACAAGATGAAATCTTATATATGAACTTTGGCAACTCAGTTCCACAATCATTCAATTATTTTCTTTAGTTTTACAGTTTCATTCTCTTTTTCACATATTATTTTTAAATTTGTGTTTGAGTTACACAGCGTGTCTTACACTTTTGTGTTCCTTGTGTACCATGAACCTCCATTTCAACTCTTGAAGTCAGTAAGGTTGAAATATGTATTTAAAGTCAAACAAGAATTTTCTTGAATTTGGGCTGTGCTTATTACAGTATCATAAAAGCTCTTAAACAAAAATTGAAATCCCGAATCAGAATACCTTGTAATGTGTTGTAAGATGGCAAAAGCATGGAAAAAATTATGCCTGAATGAATCTTTATTGTAATTCTGTTAAGAAGAGCCAGAGCTTCAAGAACATAAAATAAAATTAGCAACAAATATCAAGATCCCACAGATTTCAGGCCATGTAGTTAAGGAGGGAGAACATTAGCCATGCCTGAAGGTATCTGCAATTTAGACTCTTTGCATACCTTAACTTTAATACATAGTAGGTCACCGTACAGTCCTGTGTCTTCCAGGATTTTTTGATGGGACAGAAAGGATAAATGGGAGTTCTTACTCATCCCCATTGTGGCTTAGCATAACACTGTATTTAGCAGGGCTAAAAATACTTAACAAAGCATTGAACTAGGATGGGTGGCAACTCCTGGAACCCTTGAAAATGTCAGCACACAGGGTGTCTATGCTAGGTTTCATTTCAGTCTGAGTCCTTCACAGGGTAGCCTTCTATACCCTGCAACTATTTGGATGCTGAGCATGCTGAAGTACTTGTTGTGGAGCAGTGTGTTCACTGCTTATCAAACTATTTTTGGAATCATCATTTTGTAAATTCATTGTATGGGCAGACTCAACTCAGTTTCTCCTTGAGGAAATTACCGGAAGTTCTCACAATAAAAATAGAAGAAACTGCCTTTATGTCCTTTTAAATTAGGTAGGCACCTACACGCAAAGCATCGTCACTTCAAATCATCTCTTGTAATCAGAATACAATAAGAGCAAATGAACAAAAGATGGCTAAAATATTAATCCTGTTGCTAATCCTGCTGTTGTGACTGCTCTTTGCCAAGATTTGCGCTTCAAAGGCTGAAGTCTTTCTAGCCTGAATAGCAGTTGTATCTTCCTTCTTGCCTTTACTATTCCAACAATTCATTAAAAAATTCATCTTCTTATCAGTTTTATTTAATTACGGAATTGAAGCTAACTAACTTCTGAATAGAACTAAGCCTGTCAAATTCAACCATCACTACAACATGGGCATGCACAAATTGTATAGAAGCCTAGCAAAAATGATCTTGGCCATCACATAAACAGACATGAAAAGTAAACGAATCAATTGTTTCTTGTTCTGCTTTGTAAGTAAAGGGGTAGAGCTGCAAATATTTACAGCTGCTTTCATATTTCTGTGTATGACATTCCAGGGAATGCCAAAATAATCTTGTTTCATTCAGGTGCAGAAAGCTGTTTTATACATTGATTCTCAACCGTTATTGTTACCACAATAATGTATTTGAGTTTTTATTAACAAAACCTCTTTATATCATATGTTCAAACTCGGGGTTTTCAACTGATACTGTAAAGGTACTGTTCCTCTGTAGGACTACTATATGTCATTGCCCTTCAACATTTGTTAGTACAGAGGATTACTCCTGACATAAGATTTTCAAAACTGTAAAGTAATTCCTCATCCTCCCTTTGCAGCTAAGAAATACTCTGTAGCCCAAATTAAGCCTTTAGACTGTTTCTGGCACCTAGAAGGGGAAGGGTTCATGTTGTCACATCCATCCATAGGACTGTTGAAGTTATTTTCTTAATGCATGGGGGAAAAAATTAATCAGTTCTCACTATTCTTGGCTGCATTGACTCTACAACACTAACTGAAATAAACAGTGGTTGGCTTATTGCTCTCCGTTATGACTTGAAATTACACAGAAAAAGAGTTGTTCATTTGCATTTACATAGCCATTTCTCAAAGTAGACCCATGTTTAAGTAAGCAGTGTTTTCAGCTGATGAAGTTCAATTCATCCAAGACATCTTCAATTCCCTTCTTAGGCATAAAAATACAGTTGGTGTTGAAGTGACCCTTTTATTGGTTTAATTAGCTTCAAAGAGACTAAACCATAAAACTCAGTGCAAAGAGAACAATTTTGCTTTTTGTGGGTTTGCACACACATTCTATTTCTTATGACATAACCTAAGGCTTTAAATCAGGAAACTAGTTGTAGACAAGTGGAATGTCAGAATCATGCGCTGTTGTCATTGAAATAGACAGAACTTAAGGCACAGTTAAAATCAGACCTGTAAGAGCTGTTGCTTCCTAAAGGGCCAGTCAAGGGGGCAAGTAGAGCTGTATGGCAAGAAGTACAAAGTACAGTGATTCAGAAGACTGTGAAATGGTGGTCCCTATCCTCTTTCCCTTGCTCATCATAGGATGCTATCCACAGCTGATTACAAAAGCTATAATTGTGTTTTAGCCAAAGAATTCAGTATTACCTGATTTTATGTACTCATACCAAATCTTCTCCCCCAGAATTTCCCTTTTATCCCAAGGAAAGGCACAGAAAAAAAATTGCATTTAATAATGAAACAGTATTTGAAAATATTTTGCCAATTTCCTTTGAGTCACCAAAGTAAAATAAAAGCAGTCACTCATATTTTTGTTTTGTAACACTTTCAGGTTTAACATGTGTCTATGCTCCTTCAATCTGAAGAAAACTATCTCCTTCAGAGTTCTTCACTTAAATCACAAAGAATAGTAAGCACAATAGTAAAAGCTTGTCAGACGCATTACATACCTGAACGTCTTGAACAACACAATTTAATTCACTCGTGATCCATCTGAGGAACTTTAAGAATGTTTTCCACATCCAGGTAGGTGTCCTCTGTCTACTGCAATACGGAGTCTTTCTCTGTATCTTCTCATTTTTGTTGAAACTGAGGGTTTCCTATGAAAAGTTCAGGTCTGAGAACTCTACACATCCTGAATAAAAACGGGTTTTCAGTGGAAACATTTGCAACTTATGATAGAATTTACTCCAGTTAATCACAATTTCTTTTGACTTAACTTCTGCAACAAAATTTGTGAAATAGTATCTTTGACAACTACAGCAGATAATCCCAGCTACAAATCTATAAATTGCAGGGAATAAAAAGAAATGGCATTTGTTTACAGAAATAATAAGTCTTAACCCATATAACATGAAATAATATTTTCCCATTTATTTGAATAAAATGAAGCTACATACACGGCAGTGCCGATTATCCAGTTGTTACAGTTTTAAATGGCATATGAAATCACTGCATTTTTACTTTCATAAATGTCTGCTTAAAAGAATTTCAGACTGCAGTATGACTGATTTATCTACTGAATAATGGGTGCAGCAAAGTTCTTTCCAGTTATAAGTAATATCTGACAGATTGAAAAACATTTAACCAGTCTATATATTGCAAAATGCATTTATGATTATGCGATCATGACATTTTGATACAGTATAGGTGTTCTTGTATTGCTGCATAACAACCACAATTCTATTACGTTTTCCTGTCTGCTGAAAACCTTAATGGCCAGTTCTGTTAAGTAGGAGTTCACTGTGGAAATATGAGGCAGAAAAACACTATGTAAAACTTTCAAAAGAGAAAGGAGTTAAATTCACTCTGTCCATCAACATCTTATACTCTTTTCCTGAAAAATCTTCGGAAAAATTCTAGTGCTATGTTAAAAAACAACATCATCTAAAATTTCAAATGAATCAACTTAGTTTTGTTGGAGACAAAGGGCATAAAAGTAGTTAGAGGTGAAGTGGTTATTTCCAGTGATTGAATCTGAAGATTTAAGTGTATTCCTCCAAAAGCATACTGTAATAATTAGTCAGTAGTTCAAAATGGAATGTCCCTGATTTGCATGAGAAACCTCAGGAAAAAATACCACAGGGACCTATGTTACACAACAAGGCTTTTCAAAAGGCAAAAATTGGCTCATGAATTTAACTAGTCCATATTAAGGAAAGAGAGACAAAAGAGACATTTTCAACATAGAAATTTATGTCAGATATATTCAATGAGTGCAGACATTCTGTCCTTTTCCTGCATATAGGACATAAATAATTATTTACCATTACTTTAGGTATCAAAGAGAAACACTGAACACATAAACCAGTCCCTCAGGAGTTTTCAGCATTCACAAGCTTCTTATTTATACACAGATAAAAGGCACCTGCAGCTGTATTTCATGATAATAAAAAATGACCTTTGGTGACCAATAAGGCTAATCAAAGAAAAGTTTTTTCCCAAAGGGTGTAGTAGCACTACCCACATTTCCCTTCAGAGGCAGTCAGGATGGAGTTAGGTAATAAGAATGTGTTCAGCCTTCCTCAGACTTTTCTGTGTTAATTACAGTGCATTGTGTACACTGCATCTGTGCTTGTGTAGAATAGGATGCAAATGAAAAGAAATGACAAGATTATTCTTAAAAGATAAACAAAACTGTTTGATAGCACAGCACTCACTAAATTGAATATAGCACTAAACCCACCTGATAACACAAAGTCTCGGAAAATAATGCTGATGGGAGCTAAACAGGCAACTTGCTAGATTAAAGTAAGACAGGGTACTTTTTGAAGGCAGAATGCATGTTTTGCTGACCTTTCTGCATTAAACATAGGAAAATGTTCTCAAATCTGCCATGCTTGGACTGCATGCCACAATGCATAGGGACCATCTTATGCCCATAGTAGTCCATGGAGCTCAACAACTAACTTTCCTGTCTATCTGTCTGATTAGAGCACAGAGCATTGTCATTTTCACACATTTGGATATGTGAGCAGTAGGATGCTAATATTTATTATTGCATTATCAAGACCTATGGTGGGCCCATCCAATTTTTGTGGACAATAAAATAGTCCCTTTTGATATACACTGAACTTAGGTTATGTAACCTCTCTTTCTCAAAAATATCTCAAATAAAACATTTCTGTAGTGCTTGGGTTTTGTATTTACTGTGATGGATGACAAAAGCTGCTTGATATCAGGGTAGTCCTGGTGAGATAGATTGTTCAGAAGATGCAGAGATACATGATTAATATACCTATCCAAAGTATTTATATAACTTCTGTTCTTAAAGTACTGAGCACCACATGCTCTTGTGTAGCTTCGTAAAATCACTGAAAAGTAGAGACGTACTCTTCATCTCTATTTTCGCAAAACTCAGATTGAGGTAAGCTAAATGCAAATGATCCATGAAGTTTCTAATAGGGCAGAGACTGGAGCACAAGTCTCTGTAAACTTTCCTCTTTGCTGGACTCTTTTTTCTCACTTCTGTAACTGTAAAGTTTATCTGTCTAATCAATATCATTCTGTGCTCCATATTTCTCCATCTGCTGTGAGAGCTGGCAAAAAGAGAAGAAACTTAGGAGCTTCTGGAAATCTGAAGATGAAGGAAATAAGAAACTTATGCAACAGAGCTGCCAGAAACAAAAGAGGAGGCAGAATTAACTCAGTTCATAGAGTGTGGCTTCTTATATTTCTTTAGCCCATTTCATATTGTGCATCATGGTCAAAAGCAGTAAACAGAACAGCATTCCAAACTGACGTCAAACAGCATTGGGATATTTTATAAAACAGGAAAAAGAGTAGCAGCAAAGAGCCTCTTTCCACTGAAATGAAATGAAAATGCTCATTGTGTCAGACTATTCACTCTCCTAGTCTAGATTGCTCAATATCTTTCTCTCTCTTTTCCCTTTGTCTCATTTCACAAAAGAAATCAAAGCAGTTGGCTTAGCTTTCCTTATTGCTCCATTTTCTGTTCTTCTGTTAAGTCACTGCGCTTCTACTCCCAAAGCCCCCCTAATGGATAGTTCAAGAAAAGGTCCAGAAGCAGACTAAACAGTTTGAGTTGCTTTGATTGGCACAGGATCCAAAAAGCTCCAAAACAACCTGCTGCTAGCAAAAATACAGCAAGCCTTTACTGGCTTCATTAATACAGCTTGCCCTTGTTTTGAGACCACCTGTGAACAAAAATCCAAGCTCTCAGGGCAGGTTGTCAGAAAGAAGACAGTCCTGGGAACTCTCTGAGACTGTTCCCTCCCGTACAAAATTCATATGCACTGTCAGTCTTTATACATTTAGATCCTACACAGACAAGGTTATGGATCTTATGGCTGTCACAATGGTGCTACAGACATTTGCCTCCAGGAATGATCCTCTGCCCCAGACTGCAGGGGCAGAAACATGACTTGAAGTTCCCATAAGCTGGAATTGTCCACAGCGACCTTCCATATTATTTACCCCTATCTTTTCTGATCCTCATTTAGAACCTAACAGCCCTTATACATAATTATTAGCATTTTATAGGTTTTTTAGATCAAAGTGCCTGCAATAATCCTATTAATCATAATATCTATTTGGCTTTAAATTAGTTTGTCAGTTATTGCAGTGAATTTATGTAAATTAATATAAATTAAAAGCCTTAGTTATCCAGTGTCAAACATCATGGCTTCAATGGTTTTACAGTAATTTCCATTTACTGTGGATTGGGCCTCTTTCAGCTGCTGCCAGTGCACACCTCAAGCCTGAACATGAGGAGAGAAATGCTCCCCTGGGAGGTCCTCTTAAAGGGGCCTTATCTGTCCAGCTCTTCCAAAAATCTCTTCTGCATTGCTGCTTAAGAAGCTCTGGTGGACCATAACATTGCACCAGAACCCCGTATCTCACTTATCCCAAACGTATTGCTCTAGTGGGTAAGCGCTGCCTTGCTATGGTAAAAGAAGAGGAAGGCAAAATTCAGAATGGTTGACACCCAGCCTCCTTGGACTGAGCACTGAGAAAAATGGAACATCACATACAAGCATTTCTAGGACTATTACCCTTTTCATCTTCCCTCAGGCAGCCAGCACAGATATCGAGAGTTCATGAGTATGGCCTCTTGATGCCTTGTATGCATAAAAATAATCCTTCACCACTTCTTTTAACTAGATAACAACTGAACTAGAAAGACTGTAATTTCATTATTATTTACCATACAATGCAACTAACTGACTAGGACAGACATAGTTTTATAAAACGAAGTCCAGTACAACTTATTATTTATTTCAGTTGAGTTTTGTTTGTTCAGTGGGAAGAACTGGGCACAGTTTTGCACTAGGCTCTGGCAGTGTACTTTACTCTTTAGCTAAAGATCCTTTCAGGTTTTTAATAGTGTCCTGCTGTACTTTTCCAGGGTGTTTTGCTCCTAGTGTCACAGACTGCATCATGCATTTTGTGAGACAATAAAATAGAAACAAAAAACCACAGAGGGCCGTAACAGAGTTGTACATACAAGAAGAGGCTACTCTTCCTTTCTCACCAATCTGTCTTAATTATCAATTTCAAATACACCATCTGGGGTCCACATTACTGCTGAAAGTAACAGAAACTAAAAAGGCAATTTGACTGTGTCCCCCTTTGGAATTCAGTTTCTTTGGTAAAAAAATTATATTTACTTGAGTGGTTACCTGAATTTAAAACAATTTAACTTTCTATATTTATTAAAGGCCTCTTACAGCAACAGTGCATTTAAAGTTTTAGACCTGTGACATCCTTATTCTGCTTTTAATTAAGCTTTGCTTATAAGGCATGACCCCATGGCCATGTTTAAGTCCCTTTTCCAAATGCGTAACTTTGGATTTACACACACCTTTAGTAACAGGTAATTAGTTTAAGACCAATACGTTAGTCAAAGAAAGACCACTTCAAATAATTTAATTCAATAATTCTCATGCAACCAGTGTAGCTATTTTAGGCTGAATTGGCCACTTTGGAATACCCACTCCGGCTGTGTTGCACTAGTCAGAGATGTCCTTTGACATTCATTTGTTCCAAATACTTGTTTGTGCCTGTTCTGGGGTTTTCTAATAGACATATTCTCCCTGCCCACCTACAATAAGGGACAAAAATCGGTCCATAGTTCCCAAGGCATTTAACAGTACAAAAATGGTTTACAGTAAGACAATGGACTATCAGGGTGCAGGGACTGTTACAAAGCCTTTCCCGTACCATAAAACTCATAACATGCCAATGCAGCTGATGCTGACAGACTCTTTCCACAGTCCTTGCTCTACCTGGAAGAGTATCTCAGGGGAATGCATTGCAGCCTAAATAGGCCAATGTAAAGGTAGATTTTGTGCTCTGGAGGTAGTCAGGTTACTGTATGCAGTTTCTCAGCCGAACCCCCAGAGGGAAGCTAAACCCATAACTTAGTCATCTCCAATGCTATTTATTCCCTTCTCCTTCTCTTTTTGCCCCCTGCAGTCATTATACCTTAGACTGTCAGCAGTGAAGGACTGGATATTTTTTTTTTCTAAAATCCATAGTTATTAGGCTAGGTGTAACATCATGAGATGCAGACTTTTGCTCATGCAGGTGACATTAAGTCATCACTACAGCCACCTTAGGACTTCAAAGTACTAGGTGGACTGATGGCCTTGTTGCACTGTACACAACGTGCATTGCACAAACATTTAGTGCACGGGAAATTTAGAATCTAAGTAAATGCAATGGCCAGAAGGTAGGAAAAGAAAAAGCAGCATGATCTGAGCCTTGTTAGAGCTAGGAACAGAGGTCAGGGTCACAGGGTGCCCAGTTCCTAAGCCATTAAATACTGATGTCACTCATTTCAGCCTGGTATTAAAAAAAGAACAATGTTTTTAAATTTTTTTTTTCTAGGCTGCTAATTTTCACTCATCCCCTCCAACTCATTGAAAAGAAACCTCATAACAGCATCCCTGAAGGGAAAATGCATTTTTGCAAAATCATCTTTCTGAAGAAGTGACACAAGGAATTAACCACCAACATCAGATCCTGTGAGCAGCAGGAGGAGCAGGCAAAAGGAATGTTTGCAGAGTAATGATGTGGGTAGCCTCACTCCACTACTCTCAGTGCAATTGATTCTGATGTATCCATTACATCACCCTCACTAAAAAACAGTGAGGTGGTTTCCTCTTCATCCTCTCCCATAATGACTAGGAACATAAACTTCATTTCAACAGGGATGCACTTCCTGAACCAAATATGTGGTGTTCAATTTGTCAACAAATTACACCAAAATTCTTGCCCACCAGATTACAGTACCATTTCAGAAAGCTCTTTTCCAGTCTTTCTTGTCGTACACACAAAACTCAAAATAATTTGTAAGAAAAAGTATGTTAATTTGTGGGGCTTACTAGAAAAAGAAAAATTTTAATAGTGATTATAAATTAACATCATTGTGGTTATCAGAAACCTTTGCTTTCTACTAAAATTTTAAATATGTGCCTTAGCTTTCACTGAAGTCAAATGAAAAAATAAGAATCAAACTGGCCAAGAGTGAAGCTTCACATTGTCTTGGCCATTGCCTGAAAATTAGGATAGCTATTACAGTAGTTATGCAGCTGGAAGTACTTAAAGAAAACAGCAGGAAACACAAAAGATTATCCAGAAGAGGCAATTCCAGTTTAACCCTTCTCACACATTGAAACTCACTGTACTGCCCTTGTTCTGACTTGGAAGAAGGTCAGATTTAAAAAAAAGAAAAAAAAATTAAAGTGTGTTTTTCTTTAATAGAATATGTTTTGTACAACTGCCATGTCACAGAGAACTGGATAGCAAGGGTGAACAGTAACAATAGCAATGTGAAAATCTCTGTACTTTTTTTTTTTGCCCTCTCTCTATTTTAAAAATTATATGCTGCCTTAAGCCATGTTCCTCACATAAATACTTGCTGAGAACATGGTACAAACTACTGCAGACATAAAGTATTTAAAAAGTAATAACACGGAAATTACTGCAACAGAGTCTATGCACCATGGAAGCCCCACTTGAGCACTGAAAATAGGGGTTTAAGTGTCACATAAGTGTTTCTGCTCTGCAGACAGAGAAATTTCACCCAAAGAGAGCTGCAGGTCTGCACAATTAACATCAGAATGAGCCATGCAAAAGCAAACATTTGTATTAGGCTATGCTTTACTTTTTCCATGTTTCACAGGACACTAGTGACACACTGCTTGGGAAACACTGATAATCAGTTCTTGGAGCAACTCTTTGTCATGTAGAAAACACTCATTTTTGGAAGGCCTGGCAAATAGGTTTGAGTGAGTTTGCCACTAGATTTTACATTGTCCTCTGCTTTGTCACATATAATATAATATTTTTCCCTAATATTTTTAATTGTAATGTAGAAAAATTACATGAGCACCCTTTAGCGCTGCTTTCCTAAGTAGTACTAAGTGTACGACTTTCTTGTGGACTCCCTGCCGTATTGTATTGCCTTTATATTTCTAAGAAATCAGAAAGAGGTCTTAATGAGTGAACGCTATCCCACTACACAGAGTTTTATTCCAGTCATTTCAAGGTTAATGAGACTGAATGGATGCCAGGCTTTCTGCCTCACCCCTGAGTGTATCACAAGGAAAACAGTTTAAATGACATTTTGCAATTTTTTTTTTTTTTAACGTCTGGAATACAAGGCCCAGGGTCTTTTTTTTCAAATTGTCTATTAACATTTCACAATGCAACAATATATATTTATTTTTATGGTCTCGAGTTCCCTGCTGGAACAATTTCCTCTGATACAATTTCAACACTTCCTCATTGAATTTTTAGTGCTGTAGTGAACAGTGCCAAAGGCTTTACTCAGTGTAACCTCATAAGCATCTTCCCACTCATAGTTTTGCAGTATTGAGACTAAGAGTACGTTTTTCAAAGCACTTAACTGACTTAGAAGTTTACATGCATTTTTCAAAAAAAAGAAGTGGGCATATAACAAATTCCATGAAAGTCAGCAGTATGTCTAATTTGCTCTCACAGTAGTGAGGCAGCTTTCCATCAGCCAGCCCAATTGTTAATAGCTAACTAGCTACAGCAATATGGAGTGCAGGTTTTGCAAAAAAGCCTAGAAAATTTTTGGGCCATGATCAAATTTTTATTGGTACACAAGACTAGGATTGTCCCTATGAGCATCACACCTTGTAACTGAGGTCCCTTCTACTGATAATAACCTGCACTGTGCTCTTCACATTCCTACTTCGTTATTGGAAAAACAAGTGACAATCAGTCTTAACCTTACCACAGCACGTGGATAATTTTGTTTTTCATTCTACAGCCTTGGTCTCCTTTCTCTACAAAGTGCCTCAGACTCTTTCAGATTCTCTTCCTTGCAGTTTCCTTTCTCTCAGATCTCTTTGTCTTTTTCCTAATGTGGATTTCTTTCAGATGTTAGCAGAGCTTCAAAGCCCTAGCCAAGTTCACGCATGTTGTGCCAGAGTCCCCAGAAACAGGAGAGAATCACCTGTGCCCCTGGGTATTTTTGGAAGAGACTGAGGAAGGGAGAAAGAAGTGAAGGCCAGTGAAGTGCCCAAAGCCAAGCTGCACGTTTACAGCACAGCCAGAGGTACATCCCAGCTCTCCACTGCCCTGGCTTGGGACTTGATACAGACAGAGCTCATATGAAGGCGCTGATAGTTAATAGGTCTGTATCTCAGCACAGAGGCCAGCGTCATTTCCTAGGTAGGAAATCATGTCAGGGAAAGAGAGGATTCATGCTCATTCTCAAGCAGACACAGTTTAGCATCTGCTTTGGTAATACACTATAATATTCGTGAACACTACGCCCATATACTTTGTCAGACAGGTAATTTGATATTCCTTGTACTGCTCACATTCCTCACCTCTCTCTAGCAGGCTGATCTCCAGCAATATTACACCAGTCAACTGCAATGCTGGTATTTTGGAAAAGGCACCACATATGCAGAATACCTTCCATTTCACTAATGGTTCACTTCATCACTCTGGACTGCTGCCTTCTTGTCACCAGCCTCTCTGCTTCTCTCAGTTTGAAACTATTTTCTCTGCCCGAGGCAATCTAAACTATCAACATTTCTTTTTAACTGCCAAAAAGAAAAGAAAATAACTTATATTCCTAACTGTCCTTAGTGTCTGCCGCCACTTCAGCTCAAATGCCTTCCTGCTTCAGGCACTTTTCTCCTGTCACAGTCTCTCTCCAGCCCCAGGATCTTTCACTTACCCGATTCCAACCACGTACAGACAGGGGCATTGTTCCTTGTAGGAACAGTCACCCTCTTTGAGGCAGGCACACAAAGAAGCAACAGCAGTTTGCTGTGAAGAAAGTAGGAGTCAAATGAGGATGTAACAATAGAGATAAATGGAGACAGAGAATAAAATCCCCAGCCACAAGGTAGACTAATGCTGGGCAGGCCATACCTACAGCCAGAGGCAGAGTATCTGAGAATTTTTTTTTTTGTACACTTTGGCACTGCTTTACATAGCTCACCATGCCAACAAAGCATTTGATTTGAATTTTATCAGGCACTGCAGGCTGACACAATTAAATCTAATTAGCAAATCCCTCTGCTCCTGAGCATCCAATCCACAAAGATCTTACCTTCTAGTCTTAAAACTAACCATAGGAACTCAAGAACTCGAGTTATTTCAGCCATTACAGCTTTGATAATACCCTAGAAATTTTTACTGAAATTTTATTTTCATGGTTTCAAGCACACTTTCAAGAAGGACCTGCCCAGCACCTCATGAAGATTTTGTGAGAGGCATATTAGCCATCACCCATGGTGTTAACCAAATGGCTATGTCAAACTACTAGACCCAAGTTCTGTCAAAAAAAATACAAATTCTGCATCCACTGCTTCCCAGAGGACTGATTGCAACTGCTAAGGATGTGTAGGGCTTCAGAGAGTAAACATCAAACCCAACTTCCTCGGGAGGTAACATGTCTGCCAGTGCACCCAGCAGAGCTGGGCTGCACTGTGAGGGGCCAGGAAACAGCCCTGTGGATCCTGGCTGTCATGTTTTATTCCCTACAGTGACCTTAAATACTGCTGCCTGAAAATTACAAAAGCACAGGTCACAATGGCTATGGATTCAATAGCTGGAAGCACAGGAAGTTGCAAGAGAGAGATTTATATTAAATACTCATACAAATATCTTTGTGGGATATTATAAATGTCCATATGTATTTGTTTAAAACCAATCAATTATTCAAATTCATTTCTCCTTTTTAGACGACAGCAGCAAGCACAAGGTAGCAAATCAGGTATCCAACATTTGTTCTTATTGTGTCTTCTTCACAAAAAATAATCTTCTTGTAGCTATGTAATTTTCGTCAGCCATAGCCAAATCCGAGGTAAGTAACTCAACTTTGGTATTTAGGCCTGATAAAAGGACAAGACACAAATATATGTATATATAAATCAAAGGAAACTGCTACAAATTCAATAAAAATCAGAATTAAAAAGGTAGAAACACATTTCACCTTAATCATCAGAGTAAATAAATTCCTGACTTGGCTGTATTAAAGAACTGAATTAAATGTATTTAAAGTCACAAACAAAAGATTTGAAAATTGTATTTATACAGCACTGACCATGAACTCAGGGCTAGACAAGCCACATAAGAAGTCAGTCCCTGCACTAAATATATTTTAACAGATAAAGTCGTTACCACTGTGACTGGCTGCACATATCATGAATTTCTTTTCAGAATGAAATCCTGGTCAATTAAATTGACCAAAAAAGTAATGGTAGCCTGCTATCGATGTGTGTTTCATGTGCAGAAAGTTCAAAATTACTTTCAAGAAAGGGTCAGAGGAAAAGTAAAATAGTATCTTATGGAAACTACACCTGCAAGAAATTCACAATATTTCCTAATATTTATACATAAAAGAAAGATTAGCATAATTCTTTTTCTTATTCTTGCTATAGCTTTTGTCCTAAGACTGCAACACCAGATTGTAATGCCTGTAATAGCATACATATTGTTTTATATGCTGGAGCTTTAACCTTGAAGTATTAGGATACATCACAGTCTAGCAATAATTTATTCTCTTCCTGTATGATGCTAAAGTTGTAAAGAAAGAAAAATGAAAAACCAACAAACCTGAACTGACATTTACTTTCACTTTTCTCCTGAGAAACAATTTAAAACTTTTTTTTTTTGTTAGTGGACACTTTAAAAGATTCTAGGAGGAGAGAGAATTTACATAATGATTATGAAATTACTGTAATTCCAAGAATTGTTCTCTTGTTCTTAATTTACTTTTCACAGCACACTCAGAACTAGCCTGTAGACACTCAAGACTATGAGATGCAGACTGAAAACCACTGTTGAATATAGAGCACTAGGAATCAAAATAATTTTGTATCATCACTGTGGCCAGATTAAGAAGAAAAAAAATACATAAATATGTCTTCAAACCCACAAGCATCAAGGTAAATAGAGGCTTTTTTTCAACTAATAAAATGTTCATTCCTACTTGCAAATGACATTCCATCGAGTCCAGCTGCCCCTTTGCCTCAAGAACTAAGTCCAGTTCAGCAATACCTGTGTTAGGAAACAGGTATTCTTAATTCCTCAATAACATTTCTGGTAAAAAAAAATAAAAAAAAAATAGAGAGAGATACCAGCACCTCCCCCAACCTGTGTTATGTCAAAGGATAAAGCCTGAACTCTGAAATTGCCTTGAACCTTTGCCTCCATTATTCAAGGCCAGGACTGTGATCCCTGAGGTTTTCCATCTGTAAGAACCTTCCTGTGGGACACAGATACCCACATCTGGGTGCATATTTGTGCCCTAAACATGCACTGGAATGAGATCTGGTCACATGTGGACACCCACGTACCAGGTCTTTGGCAGAACAGGACAAGGGACATGTTGCATGAAATTCCCACCTTGTGGTCCACTCCTTTGTTTTCAGATTCTTTGAAGAGTTCTGGTTCCTCTAACAGGCATTATCTGAAACACTGCAAAGGCCTTAGGCATAGGAAAACCACTGACTATCTCATATGCATTTTACAATGAATTTTACCTGCAAAATTTTTTATTCATTTTCGTTATTGTTGTTTCTTCCTGGCACAGCAGTTTTAGTCGATCTTTTCCCCTTCTTCATAACCTAGTAAAATAAGTCTTGCTACTATGATAGCAGAAGAGAGAAAACGAGGCCAGGGACTGAAACTCATTATCATAAATTATAATACACTTCCTTCCCTTGAGGTCTCAATTAAAAGCAGTAAAAGCTATTAAGAGAAAAAAATAAAAGACTGAAAAAATATCAGAGGAAATATTTAAAGCTGAAATTTTTCTTTGGTCTTGCTATCCTACTCCCAGGTTTGTCACAGATTTCAAAGGAATCCTGCTAGCTAATATTGCTGAAGAAATTTTTATAAACATTTATATTTATCTAATTCCCTCCTTATTGTTACCTCATCCACTACAGTTGGAATATTATGTTCCTTTGTTCATAATTCATTTCTTCTTCTTTTACAAAATTTACTTAATACATATCTAGTTGGAGGCCTGTATCTAGTGGAGTCCCCCAGGGTTCGGTATTGGGACCTGTGCTGTTCAATATATTCATCAACGACTTGGATGAGGGAGTAGAGTGCATCCTCAGCAAGTTTGCTGATGATACGAAACTGGGAGGAGTGGCTGACACGCCAGATGGCTGTGCTTCCATCCAGCGAGACCTAGACAGGCTGGAGA
>VZTO01021700.1:67388-109404 GCA_013400615.1 Syrrhaptes paradoxus
TTTTTTTTTTTTTTTTTCTCCCCTGGTTGGTGTCAACAATTTCACATTCCTACTCATTCCTTCAGGCCTATAGCTGGGACATCACATTCAAGTCAGATTTTTCCCTAGGTTCTCATAGCCAGAAGGATATATTTCTGATGAACATCTCCAAGATACTGGGTCTTTTTGTCTTTCTATATTTAATCACTTTTCTCCTAGCTGAAACATCTGCTTCTCTTCAACATTACTCTGCCCATACTTGTTCAAATTCTGCCTGAAACATCAGTTTCTTCCTTTTATAAGCCTTGAAATTGGCCCTCTGCCATTCTGGTTGAGTACTCTCATCATAGGAGATAATGAGATTCTTCCAATTTAAAAATAACTGTACTAATTCTGCTGGATCCAGGTGATCCAAAGTCTAAATGCATGCCCTGCATATGTTTCAATTGAATGGCAAGAGATAATTTTGGATGTATACAAACTGTGACTGGATTATGTCATTCTGCCTTTGCATTTCTCCACATGCCTCTCTCCCATTCCACCAAACCTCATGCCTATTGTGTCCCACTCACCATTAATATCAACCTCTCTTCCCACTCCTCCATAGACCCACCTTTTCCGTTTAACAAAATTCACACAGTAGCTGCTTCATGCCACTCCCAGACATCCCCTTAGCTTCAAGAGGAATAACTGTATGTGCTTCTGAAAATGTCCCCTTTCACTGTTTAAAAATGCCCCTGCCTACAACATTTCCAGATACTGATGACTGTTAAATCTAGTAATTAGTAGCCTGAGCCACTGTAATTCACAATTAGCAAATACTGATTCTCTGGTTCATTTTACTATCTATATACTACAGTTAGGTCTAGCTTATCTTTAGACTGCCAGTTTACTTTGAACAAAGCACTAACTTTGTTTTATTTGGTGTTTATGAAGAATTCATTTCAGAAGGTTTCTGTTTCTGTGGCTTGGGGCTAAACTTGCTAAAGTCTGTTAGCTTTCAAAAATATCTATTTACTTAGGCCAGGCTTTAAAGATTACATCTGTAGACAGAATATCACCTAAAGAGAGGTATTTTTGAAGTCACTGATGATGGTTAAAACTAAGGAACAACAGTAAAAGCCATCTTTAATGATGTGAAACCTGGTCCGGGAGAGAGGGCCACCATGAAGTGTATAGTCAATATTCAGACAGAAGCCAGGTTCAAACTTAACTCAATCTGAGGTGGTAATGGCTTTTTTTATCCTTGCAGATGCCGAGTTCTGATGGTGTGAATGATCTCTTTTCAGGTCTAAATTTGGCTGAAAGTGTCAACAAGAGTGTCATTTTGGACTCAAGCCCATGCAATTTCTCATCCATTCAAGGAGAACTTTGCTTGACATTTGCAGGAAAACAGGTTTGGGTGGGTTTTTTTTTTTAATTTGATTTTACTTTCAATTTAGATTTGTCAAGGTCTCCTTCCCACCTGGAGAGGAACAATTTCTTTTCTCAGTAGTTACTACTTAGTGCTAATAGGTATCTGTAATAATCATGGTTTGCTTTGGTAACAAGTTGACCATTCACAACATACAGTATTACTATATTTCCATTAAAATGCTAGAAATTCCAATATGTCATCTAAAATTCTAATTCCTAATAGGTTAAAGTTTACAAACATATGAATATCAACATATCTAAATGGAATATCTGTCCCTTAAATCTACTGTGAATAGATCTTAATCCTAAAGAAAACTAGTGATCTTTGCAGACCACTGTATCTTTTGTAGTTTACTATGCTAATACTGCTCCAAATAGCCTTTCAATATTGTTGAGCAATAAGATAGATTATCTTTTTAAAAGACCAAGAGTAACAATAATATTTTGCAAATTCTAAATTTTCATGTGCCACAAATTCCTTGCCTAGCCCCTCAAAGGTCTTAAAAAGACGGTATAAACTCAGCAAACTTTTTATCTAAAACATCTTCAAACTGCATGAAAAAGCAATGTTAGAAATAAGGAAATTCATTACTTGTGCCTTTAGTCAGTCATCTAGCTAAATACCAATATGATTGATCCACCTTATCAAGAAATTTAAAGATGCGCTTTCTAGTATCTCTGTCTAATAACAACATCAGGGCACACTGCAGCTATTTTCTCTGTATTTCAGTTTTCCAAGCATTGTAAAAAATCTGCTACTTTTACTTTTGAGCATGTCTGTTTCATTATCCAGCTATTACACCAACACTACTTTTAATTGGGTTTTCTTTTTTAGTGCTCTGTGTGTTGGACTAAATATTTGCTGACATCACTGTTGGTGCTTCCCTCCCTCCCATTTTCAACATCATCACTGAATGCAATTAATAAAACTCACCAACAGCTAGTGTAATTTTTCCAAACAACTCTACAACTTTTAGATTTATCTAAGATTCTCTCCTAATTTATCTCCAGTTTCCAAGTTTCAGTGGCCAATAACAGTATGCTTTATTATACGATTCTTTCTTCAGAAAGCTTTTAATTGAAGTTTGTACTAAAATAACCCACTGTCTTTTCCTATTCATCCATCTTTGCAATGATTTGTGGGATGAGACATTAACAAAGATTGCTTTGGGGATACTACCTCTTCTATCTTTCTGCCTGTGAGCATCTGTGAGAATAAAGCCCACATGAAAACAGCACACGTATCACAAGCTGTCACACGTCCCTTGTAATCTGTCTCTGCCAAAGAGTGCAGTGAAACTTTGTTGCTTCCATAAAATGTGCAAAGTATTTGTCCATTTTTTTTGTATATATACATAAGACAATTTCTCCTGCACTTCATCCTCAGAACATCCTCTCTTCAGCATTAGTGTTTTCTGCCTTTTCAGCATGGACCTAATTCTGGAGAGTCAGCTCCTTTTTTTTACTTTCCTCTCCTCCCACTCTTATGGCAACATGTAGAAAAAGGAAACTCTTGATATCAAAAGCTCGTTATTTTGCTGCATTTTACCTAGCACTCTGTAGACTGCTGAAGCTCCTTCTTGCAACAGTATTGCTCCAGTTAGCTGCAATGAGGGATGAAATAATGGATGCTTGCAGTGGATCTGCTGAGACTTCACAGAACTGAAGTTCCACATGAGATCGGTAAAACTAACAGGTCTGTCTCCTAATAGAGTTGTCAACGACACAGCTCTCATCAGGTCAGATCAACATGCAAAGAGCAGGAACTCAGACTCATTTCCAATTATATAAATCAAATATATAATTCAGATTCATTGCTATTAGCATGGCTTTTGTTATTCAATGCATGTCTACAATACACAGAACAAAGCAAATATCCATTAAAAAATTTCCATAAGAATCCATTAGATAATTCATGGATTACTATGTTTTGCTCTGTAGTGCTTCCCACGGTCTTTCCCACGACAAGCTCAAAAGGATAGATGATTTTCCATTATCCCTCACTCAGCTGACATGGTTCACTATAACTCTTTATAACTCAGTCTTCAAGGATTCTCAAACATTCGATCAGAAGCACCATTTTTTGCTAGCTTGACTTCTTCTCTTGAACGGAACCAATACCAAAGGCGCTTGACATTTGTTACTAATAGAGTTCAGTGAAATGCAAAAGAGCAGGGTAGCTTCCACCACATCATCAACTTAAGGAATCTATTTATCTAACAGGAGATATACCAAATGCCTGCAAAAATCATGAAGTTTTGTAAAGAATGTATTTCACTATGATTCAGGTGCGCATCTAGAGATAGAAGTAAACCAGGCAACTTATGACATAATATCATACAGTTTAGGGGTCTTAAAACCTTTCTGTTCTGGTATAAGATGTCCAGACTTGTAGAATTAAGTTAGAGAAGTTTTGTTTTCTTGTTCAGGTGCCTCTTTGTAATCACTGACATTTCTTTTGCATAGGTTTACTCTAAATTCTACGGATGTCTATCTTTCTAATACAATCTTATAGTTTCAGAGAATGGCATTGTCTGATTTCATTTGCGTTTTAGATGGAGGAGAAATGGGGAAAAAAAGGCACTGTATCATTCATCATTATACTTGCTCTAAAGAGCCAAAAATTTCCCCTCTGGATGCCTAAGACTTGGGAAGTGCAATTCTTCCCAGCAGGGATGCAGGAAACTTGGCAAGTTGCTGCACTCAGTTCTCAGTTTCTGGCTCCAGTCTGGGCTCACTGCTAAGCTCCCCACTTTTTCTGCAATTGTCCTAATAGAAAAAAAACCACCAAATGACTCAAAGGAAAAAAGAAAAAAGTAAACTTCACAACATCTGTCATTATGCAATTAGAAAAACATCATGGAGGAGTTTTTAATATTTCTATGTTTAATTTCTCCTTATGAAAAAGCAGGAAACATAAAAGCAACAAAACATTACAGGAACACCTATAAGGCCAGGTCTGTTATATATTGGGTGGTTGTTTTTTTTTCCATTTTGTTTTTTAGACGAACAAAAGGGTGCCTGGTTTTTAGCTTCCCAAGCTAACCAGTAAGTAAGTAAATAGAAAACTGCACTGTAGACCAAAATATGGAAAGGCTAGCAGCTACTGAGAGTCTGGGGATGTGCAGCCTTGCTAGGATTTTTCATACACCTCTTGAAGCCACTGGTTTGTAGACTAAATATATGAATACATGAATTGGTGGGTGAAGCCCAGAAGAGTCTGTGGGCAGGACTCAGCATAAGAAGTGATTACAAAGAAGTAGAGTGCATATCGAGAAACACACCAAAGGCAAGTATTTGAGATGTGACTAGTTTGGTTCCTGATTTATGTTTACCGCTACTCCCCATGCTCAGATTATTTTTTTTTTTTCAGTTAAGGCACCATGACATGCCTTGAATTGACACACTTGTATGTCTTTAATGACTTTTAGCCATATTTGGGAGTTTAATGCATATATAACCTGTGAAAGGCCTTCTTGTTATACAAAACTTATTTAAGCCACACTAGAAACTACTTGGTACATATAAGGTAAGTAAATCCCTTTCTCCTCTGCTTGTTTTCTTTCTGTAACTTTCTAGGGTAGATCATCTGTTAAGCTTTTTAGTTTCAGGGAGAATCCCGAAGAAGGAATTACTGCGATACATGAATTATTGAGGAAGTAATTTGCAGAAAAGGGAGATGTTTATACACCCCTTGGCCAGCTCCTGAGTTATTCAGAGTCACTCAGAGCAGCTGACAGAGGTCTGCTTCAGTGTCTAGGTTTTATCCACCTTAAAGCACCAAATAAAAGACAGGCTGGTCCTAACTGATGCAAACCAGAGCCTCTTAAACATAGACTTCTGTAACACTGAATTAGATGCTCAGTCTAATTCTCAGTGTAACAGCACAGCAACACTCGGACATGATAAGCAACAATACTCAGGACCACATTTAGACCTTAATAGCATCCATCCTCTGTTCAGTAATCAGAATTTGTTTCAGACCCATAAAAACAGTCTCTCTCGCTCACATACTGAAGATTTTCAACCTAAGCTGTAGTTTAAAGAGCTTTTTCCCTTTTTGAACTGAGTACTTCCATGTGGTTGATTTAAGCAGAATTCTGTCCTCCCTCTTTAATGAAAATACATAAGCTGTTATACCTCAGTCATACAGATTTCACTTCTCTTTTATTTATTTTTATCCCTGCTGTGGGAATGACACCTGCTCTTCCAGCAGCTGTTTCTTTTTCCAAACCTACTCACCAGGATACAGTGCATCAGGGTGCAGTATATATGCTACAGGGATGGTTTGAATTACATGTCAAAAGTCTCATGAGGGAATAATTTGTCAGGAAAACCCTTGTCAGGATGGTCTCAAAATTAAACCTGCACATTCTCTTGCTGACTGTCAAGAGGACCACAAATCCCTACAACTCTAAGAAGTCTGTTAGGGCAAAGATAGATCAAATTCTGTTGACCAATGGCAGTACCTCATTCACCTCTGGATTTATACCACTTGCCAAACCAAATAACGAAAAATAAAGCATTTGTAAAATCTTCTCTATGTAATTATGGGACAGCTCAGCACATATAATAAATCTATCCTAGTCATGCCTGTCCCATTACAAGTTAGCCAAATTCTTGAATAAAAATGTTCATTTCAGATACTCTATCAAGTTTACTGACACTGAGTGTCTTCGTCCAATTATACTGGATTTCATTGCGGTCACTACTTAAATTATACAGTGATTTCTCATGGAAAATCCAAAAACCAAATCAATAATGTACAGAAGTGCCTCAATTGGAATCATGAGTGCTTCATACCTTGTTGCACAGAGCCCAACAGGACCCAAAAGGTGGCCCTCCAGGGTTGCACCACCCAACCACCCTCCTTGCTTGTGCCCACCTTGAACACCCTGAGCCTGGGGCACCACAGAAGGGACTGGCAGAGCTCCTGGCATCCATATAGTGACCAGCATTCATACATGACTGGGTGGGTCTGAACATTTAGCACTTGGCAGGCCCTTTGAGAGCTCTGAAGTCAGCTGTTCTGGGTCTAACCCATCTATTATTTGCTTTAACTCTCCAGACATGTAATCTGTTCTGCATGTGCAATAAGACCTGCTAAGACTGCCTTTCCTCCTGAAGCAATGATTGTACTCAACAGCAGTAGGAGGCATACTTTTTTTCACTCTGCAAAAAAAAAAANACAACAAAAGAAAGGAAAAGAAAAATGAAATTACACTTGTCAAGTTTGCAAAGAGCTGTGGGGCAGAGGTCTTCCCTCATGTGAATAAAAATAGAGTGTGTGGGTAGGAAACCTCCTTCTGCTTTTGCTGCAGGGGCAAGGTGAGCAGGACATTAGCCATCACCCACAGTCAGGGCTTCGGCTGCCTGGGCTTAAGGCCAGCATCCAAACTGCACAGCTGGATGTCTTAAAGGAAGTTGTATTGAGGAAAGCTAGAGGCAGACAGAGCAAAGGATGCCCTCCTACAACCTTTGTGGGGGTCACTTGTAAGTGAAGGCTGTCAGACTCAGTCTCTACCTGAGCTATGGTGCAGCAGCATCTCAAAGGGCCTGCAGCGCAGCAGTCTGGACCTGGACCTTGACCAGCAGACCAGCTTCCCAGCCTAGCCTCTGACCTAACTTGTCTCCACAATGTGGGCTTCTCAGCAGGATTGGGCCCCTGCCCTGCTAGCTGCACAATTGTGCTTGACTCCCCATTCCCCTCCCCTGGCAGGGTAGTCTGCTGTGCTGCTCCCAGACAGCTGTACTCAGCACAAAGATGCAAAAGAGTGCAGGAGAAAGGAGAAGGGAAATTGCAGAAGCTTAATGTATCATAACATATTTAAAACAAACAAAGTAATTAACAGCATCTAATACACTGAATGCTTTGCTGCTGGCCAAAAATGAGTGAGATAACCTCCCTCTATTAGTCTGCTAAAAAATAAATGCTACATACTGTTATTTATGGGGCCAGTGAGAACACATTTTATACACAAATTTTTGGTGATAAAATCACCCATGAATATGCATGCATAATTCTCATGAATGTCATTGTAACCCCCTATGTTCTTGGGTCTTAAAGGAGCCATGTGAATAAACACTGGAAGCGCTTGACTAGTCCTAACCAATTATGACTGAGAAGGTCAATTCACCACACAGACCTAGGTCTGTTAAAAAGCTATAAGATCATCTACATCAGCTATTCAGCTGTGCTGAAGATGGACTTGGGCAAAATTCATATGTGTGCAGATGTGTCCAACACATGTGCTGTGATCCCTAAACAATTGGCATTTAGCTGTCCTTTTTCCTGCAAAGACATCTCAACATGCTCAGGAGGCTTCCAGAGCCAAATCTCCATTTCTGGCTGTGCGCAGCCTTTATTCCAAGCAGCTTGCAAGTTGCTCACCCCTCACAAGCTTCATCAGGATCCAGAACCTGGTTGTTCTGCTTAGTACTCCAAGGGCTTGGTCCAGGAAACAATTTCAGATAACACATGCTGTCATAATCAAACAAAATCCCAGTAAAGACAGAGATAGCAATAATCTGGTGAAACATACCTGGGTTGTGATTTCTTACCACCCAGCCCTTCTATAATAACTTGCCCTTCAAGCACTAGGCAGAAGTGGGAATGCAGATCTGCAGGCTAATGAGATGCAAACCTGTTACTTAAATACTTAACAGGCCAGAGTCCTTCTTTGCTCCCTTGGTGCAAGATTAAGTGGGACAGAGGAAAGCATCACTGGCATCATGAGCAGAACAGCAAGCTTGGAGGGATGACCTAGAGTTTTACTTGTGCTGCCAGTACTCCAATGGCAACTTGAAGTCTAGACGCTGGACTTGTGCTGTTCTGTGTTGAAAATGCCTCATTAAATACTGTTTTGAACTCTGCCATCCTTTCTGCTGCAGGTCCTTTTTGGAGGATTTTGTTTGGTTCTCAATCATATTGACAGGGTCAAAGTGCCTTCCATTCTCTATAAATTTCAGTATGTACTGGGTGACTTCCTCTGCTTTTCATATTTTAATTGCTTTGTCAAAAAGGGTAATTCAGGGTCTTTTAGAAAACTCCCAGGGTGGTTTTACCAAAGTCCCAAACATGACATCTTCGGTTTGCAGAGAATTATAAGACTGACTTTTATCCTTACATCACTGAAGCACTTGTATGTTTCACCTTTTTTTGTGTGTATCTCTGGATGAGTGCATGGACATCACTTCTGTTCTATTTCACCTAAGCAGGAAAAGGAAAGGTCAGTGTCTCAATATGTATATCTTAGCCTTTTACAAGCATTGAAATTCAAACCAAAGTATATTTAAAAAAAAAGTATATTTCTTCAAGGGTGAATGAGAAACAGATAGTGCACTGATCCTTCTCTTTTAGTTTCAGGGATTTGAATTAGAATTATTCATTCTACCACTGCTGTATATAGACCTTGTCTAGATTAATGAAGCTGAATACAGGAAACTTTAAGAGAGATTATTAACATTGTACCAAACATGGATCAAGTGCATTATCCCAGTGGACCTTTCCTTCTGCACTGACAGTGATTTATCTCTAGTCTTTCATTATTTAAAATAGTTTGCCACCCAAATACATGTCAATGAATTTGCCTGCAAGACTTGATTCTATAAGACAGCATGTACAACTAACACTGCTTCAAGGAAATAAAGGGCAACTGCATAATATTTCTTAAGGGATTTTGTTCTAGTCTTTTGTACTACAGAGCAGCAGTTGATGCTCTGTAGGATGGTTGTTTCAATACATGTTTTTAATTGTGCAAGTGTTTCTTGCTTGATATAAATAGACTGTTAGAAAAGATAGCTAAAAATCTGGTTGAGTCTACCCTTATAGAGCCTACTAATGTGCTTTTCAAGTTTCAGTCTACTCTTCTCTTCTAAGTCAGAGTAGCAGACCATAGCTATTGCCTAGTATTTCTTGAAAGGAGCTTTTGGGTTTATTCTTTGCTTCCTGTGCCATCCAAAAAATGAATTTTTCTGCTTTCTTCTCCTTATTTAGTTCAGTAGTAAGACAACATGTATTTGTAGTACTAAGCCTGTTAAATCTGCCTTAACAAGAGTTGGGGAGGTAGGGGGTGAAATCCTGACCTCTGTGTATAATATGATCTTGCCGTTCCCAGATTAGACTGCAAACTTCCACTTCACGTGCTGTTTTTCATTAACCAAGCTTGGAGGCTCTTAGTATGCTTCTCCCCTTGAAAACCAATGCAAAATGGCTAACCAAGACTTCTTTGTGATTCATTATTTTATGTTCCAAAACTAGAAGGTACCTGGCAAGGTGAACTATTCAAGGGGCTAAAGCCACAGAGACAGTTTCTGTCCCTACACAGGTTAGTGACTGCTCAATGGCATGACAGGAAAGCGGTTCCATCTCTAGCAAATATCCCACACCTATACTGAATTACAGTGTAGACCTGCCTCAGTGCATTTGTCTAATGTAGAATCACAGAGCAGACAATCCTCCCTTACCCTGCCTAAATAAATAACCTTAGCACTCGCATTGTGGTTTAGCAAACATTTTCACAGGTCTCTGCCCCTGCACATTCAGAGAAATTACAGAAGGTATATGCAACAACTCTGTACCCAGAGCAGTGGGACGAGGGCTTTACCTCCTTGATTACACAAGGCCTTTGGTCTTGCTCTTCCACCTCTCAGGCAGATGTGAAGTTGCATGCAGGACAGGTGTTGTTTCAGGAGCCTGGAATACTTCATGTGAGACTCGACACAAAGATGGCTCTGTGAGGCCACCAGAGATTTTTTCAGTTCTGTGTAGCTGCACCTTTAAAAGGCTTAGCCATAAGGTCTAAGGTAATATTATTTTTCTGAATGCCAATGTTTTCTGTGAGAAGACGTTACTCTTAGTGAGAAGCAGACTGCCTTCCCGCCATTTCTTCTTCTTCATCCTTTAGTGTCTCCAATCGTTTTCTCTCCCAATACCACTCCAGCAATTGCTAAAATACCCTCAGGCCTTCCCCTAGACTAGAAATTTTCAAATTTTAGAATCCCTTTTGATCCTATGCTCCAACATGGGACAAGTAAACATCCATCCACCAGTAAACACAGTCTGCCAGTCCATAGCTTCCCTGCTGTTTCCCCCAGGCTCCTGCCAGTCTCCGATATCACCTTATCATCACCATTTTGTTACTCCCTGTGGCTTTCCCACATGTGATTTAATTTCTAGTAGCCTGGACAGAATAATATCAAACAGAAAATAGAGTGACCCTTCATGCTCATTAGGAAAATATGAATATTTCATTTATTCTCCTCAGCATGCCTTTATTACTTTTCTAAAACTACAGTAGAAACTCATGTGAAAGTTCACACCAGTTCTGCTCCAAGTACTGTCCAATCCAGCCTCTTAATGTAAGATCTTAATGATTACCATTCCCTTTCTCTTTGCATACTAAAACATTTCATGCCTGCGATCTAAATTTCCATTTTCATTTAGTTGGCCTTGTATGTTTTGGGTTTCGGTTTGTTTTTTGTTTTTTTTTTTTCCTCCTCTCCTCTCTACCTGACTGGCTTGTGGTTTTGACAGCTAGAGAACTGTTCACCTGAACCAGGGCAGACCCCTTCCCCAAACCCAGTTCCCTTTTCCCTTAAGGCATTTCCATGAAAGCTGCTGCCATGAAAGCAATCTGTTGTTGATCTGAGTCCAAGAAATAAATACACTGTGTTTGATATATGCATATTCTGAGCTATACATTAGATGTCACATAATTTTAACTTTGTATACAATCTGAATGTTTCTCCCTGCAGTTTATACTTTTGTATTATGCATTTATGTAAAATGTATTTAGCCAGGAGAAATCCTTTTAAATTCTCATATTTATTCCACAGGGGAAAATTATGGACCAGCTTCTGCTTATACTAATCCAGAAATAGTTGTCTGAGTTACTATATAATTTAATTCCTTAATTTGAATCTAAACTTAATGCCACTTTCTTCCTTTGTCTGAAGTTTGACTGGCATAAAATCATCCTGTAACTGTTGTCTTTGTTTAATACTTATAGAGAATGTATTTCCATTTTGCCTTTTCATAATTTTTTTTCTGAATACACTATCTGTGATAATTTTAATCCTGTTTACATTTTCAAGATGATTTTTTACAGAATGATTTTTGTTTTGTTCACATTCTCATTCACTTCAGCTTCATTTCTAATTCCTTAAAATATTCAACAGTTGTATTTGTTGCAACAGTTTCTCATTTATGATGACACATTTTCCTCTGCAGGAAATACTTTCCTGAATTTAACACTTATTCCATCTTTGTAAATCGTGCAGTGTGTACTTTCACATTACTAGTCTATTTGCATACTTTATTGACCAGTACACCAAACTGGTCTGGCTGTAATCTACCTTCCAAATGTATAGAATATTTGATAAATAATCTCATCATATATTTAATTTTTCAGTTTTTGCAATTGTGGCAAAACAAAATTAAGGTTTTATGGCTATATACACCAGTAAAATATTTATTGTTGTGTCTGATACTCACTTCAAAGGGGTTTTGTCATTCTCCTGTAGAGCCAACTGTCAGCAGGTTTATACCTTTTAGAAGTATGTTAGAAAAAGTACCCATGAAGCTTTCTCCCCACTACCTACCATGAAGCTTTGAGGACTTTTGCAAAACCAGCCCCAAATATTCAAGTCAAGCCTGTGGAAAATAAGGACTATAGCCAGCATCAATGAAAACATTACTTTCATCATATGGTTTGGCAAGGTAGAACTGCAGTTCAGAAAACCAAGAAAGAATTGAATTACTCTAATTTTCTACATACCATTCCTATCTTTTTCTTCTTTCCATCTATCCATTGTTATCTACCTCATCCACTGCTTATCCAGGTATTCCTTCCTATTCATGCACACTGCCTCACTCATATCAGCACAAGAGATTTGCAGTATGGCAGCAAATTTTTCAGAAGCATTTTTTTTTTAACTAGTTTATACATATACAGGCAATTATTTGATTTCATTACAGAACTGGTCACCTCCCCCAACCATACTGCCAAAAATACTTTTGAAGTAATGTTATCTGGAGGAAGAAGATAAAAGCAGATCCTCTCACATCTCCCATGTTTTCAGGGATTTTTAAAGCTAATTTAAGTGGTATGTGGGCAGCAGCAGCATTTCAGCATTTGCTTTACTCTCTAGCTGCCTTACAGATATTTTGGTGGACTTATGGAGAATGGAAGCTTACAAACATAGGAAAGGTTGGGAAATGTGGTACAACTCAATAAACCATCCAGAATACATCAGGCTCAGGAAGACAGGACAGAAAAGAACAAAGAATATTCAAAATTTCTTTAAAATGATTCTTTGCCTGAAGGTCAGTCCCCTGAACAAATGCTCTCTATAGCTACAAATGTTCCCTAATTTTCCCTCCACAGTAAATATCACCAACAATTCCTAACAGCAGCTATTATGGCTTCAAAAGGTACAGTCCCCCTGAGCGTGTTCTCTTGATTAAAAAAAAAACAAAAACAAAACAAAAACTAGTTGATTTGCACTCATGGCATTGTGCAGCTCATCTTTATAATCTGCTTAGGTGGTGGGGTGGGTGACCTGCTTTAGCCAAGTCTCCAGCATAAATCAATTTCAAGTCCACTGAACTGCTTTACCACAAACTTCTCTTTCCACAGAACAGCACAACAACAGCACCTCTGAAGGTTTTTGTATGAAACTGCACAGACAATTAGAAGCAAGAAATTAAATTTAAATATCCCAATTTTAAAAACTCCTTCAGATGCTAGGGTCTGTGGTTGTGTAGTTTTGTTGACTTAGTGGAACAGAAGGTTTTCTACTAGCTCATAAAATACAGCACTTCATATATAAAGTACACAAAACCTTCAAGAAATTACATCCCTCAGTATCTTCCATCTGTATAAGCTACAAAACAATGCACATTTCCATTTACTAAGCAAATATAGCTATGTGAATTCTTTTTGAAATGGTACACGGTTTGTTTTTATGTTATCAGCGTGAAAAGTAGGTGTAATTTAATTGAAATGAAAGCAGCAGTGACTTTCTATCTAGCAAAATGTATTGTGCAGCCCATTCCTTGCATACTGCTTATTAGTTTCCTTGGTAACTTGTGATCATTTGCCTTTCTAAAACAGATGAGATGTCAACAAATATGTACTGTAGTAGTGGTTTGATACACCAAAAAGAAAAGTGCTGTAATGACAGCGTAATAAATCTTAACATGAAAACTTAATGGCCACATTAGTGACATACTAACTATAGCCTCAGATTCATGCTGCTCACCATTGCGTACTTCTATTTCATAGCATGGTTGTGACATGCAGTAGTATGTGAAGCTCCTTCCAGCACCCGCTCTGAAATTAACTCCAGACTAAACATTTAAAAGCACTCATTTTATATACTAATAAAAATCTTACAATTAAATGATGGCAGCTCATCCTAGAGTGATGCCATTAGAGAAATCTTATTTTGATTCATTTTAGTTGTATATTTTATGTCAACAAAGACAAAAATCTTTATATGCTGACATAGATGTATTCCCAGACTCCGGAAACAAGTTCATTAATGTCTCTTCACATTCTTGACATGGTTTCTGTTCAAGTAATATAAAAAAAACCAAAGAAGCAAAAAACCAACCAGAGTTTCTAAACCAAGAATAAAGAGGACAAAGGGAGTGTCATCTCAGTTTGGGAGGAGATGCTGGTCAATGATTTCCAGAATTTGAAAACAGATTTCCACCAGCTGCCTGCATGATGTACAGTAACTAACATTCAGCAGAGAAAAAAAATAAAAATAAAAAGGAAAAGAGTTGTGAAATTGCTGGAATGGATTTCCCTGGATTACAAAGGCATTGCCTGAGCATGAGGGGGTATAATCAGGAAGGTCAGAGTTGGAGCTGAAACTGGAAAGAGATGTGGAGAACAACACGAGACCTTTCTGTAAGTATATCAGAAAAGAAAAAAACAAAACAAAACAGGAAACTTTGGTCCACTGCTGAAAGTGAAATGGAAAAGCTTGAGGTGTTTTATGATTGCTTTGTATGATCTGCCTTCATATGCCTGGCAGATCTCCTAGCCCAGTAGTGGAGTTTGTGCTGACAGCCATGCCCTAAGTCACTATTTTAAAACTCTAACCAACATCCTGTTAGGAATGGTGTTTCTTAGGAGTCAATACCAAGACCAATACAGTTTATCACCCTCATCAGTGACAGGGATAATTGCACTTAAAGCAATCTCCTGAACTTTGAAGGGTGGAAAAAAGGGCACCAACTGATAAGCTGGAGAGCAAGGCTTTCCCACAGAAGGATTTTGAGAGATGGAAGAAATAAGCTGAGAGGCACCTCGTGGAGTTCAGCAAAACCAAGTGCAAAGTCATGTACATATGAAGATATAATATCTCCTGCATCAGTATGGGTTGAGGACAAATTGGCTAGAAAGGAGCTTTGTGGAAGTACTCAGGGTTGCAGTGGATGTCAAATTAAACACGAGTCAGCAGTGCACCAGTGCAACAACCAGGGCCAGCCATAGACAAAGGAATAGCTAGTAGATCAAGGGAAGCAATTTTTCTCCTTTATTTTGCACTTGTGTGACCATACTTAGAATACTGCATTCAGTTTGGGTACCCACTACATCAGAAATATGAGAAATATGGACACACCAGAAGGAGTTCAGTGTAGGGTCATCTGGTTAGGAGTACAAAGCACATGACATACAAGGGAATGAGTTTGCCTGGAGAATAAGGGGGGGAATCTAACTGTCTACCTACAGACAAGGTAGAGCAGGACTCTTCCACGAGGTGTATAGTATAAGGTCAAGAGGCAATGTATTCTTTCAGTAGGAGATTTTAATTTGACAAAAGGAAAAAAAAATTCTCACAATGGTTAATCTCAGAACCAGACTGCCTAGAGACTTTCCAACTTCTGAGATTTTTAAAACTTAACCGGACAAAGCCCTGAACAACTTGAACTAACTTTGAGGGCAGCCCTGCTTTGAGGAGGACCACAGCAGGCTCTAATCTCTCCAAGTAAGTAGTTACTACATATTTCTCTCAAAAGTACCCTTACAAATTACAAATTACACACCACCATTTGAAAGGAGAAAAATATAACTGGTCTACAGAACAAATACCTGACCTAATATCCAAATAGCTTTCTCTTCCCTCAGATTTCACTAAGGTGGTACTGACCTGTTTTTAGCAATGGATCAACCTGTGGAACTAGGCAAGCTTTTGGCAATGCAGCTACACCAGGGAAAAGTGAAAAAATCACGAAGAAAGGAAACTAAGGAAATATATTAATTCCAGGGAGACCACCATCAATGTCTCATGTGGTTACAACAGGTCAATATTGGGCAGAAACACACTGAAATAGCAAGGCTGATTTTCCTCAGCTACTATACATGCATTTCCTTGAGTTTGATTCATCTGTATTAAATCATTTGCTGTATTGCTTATCTTTGTTTTAAATCTTCATGTTGCTAACAGTTAAGTGATTTATGAGCCAACTGGGATAAAAGCACGACTTCTCTGATCTTTCCTCTGCCCCTGCACACACTTACAGTGGCAGAAATGAATTACACATCCACACTTGCCAATCCCTCTAGGCTCATTTTTGAACACCCTTGGGAAGAAGTGTGATCTCTTACACCGTGGTCACTCCCTCTGCTCTCTAATAGTACATGAAGAGCACAATGTGTGCTATTGTCAAAGCCTCTGGAGGCTTTAGCAGCTAAGCCACAACAGTGGGGTCCAAAAAGGGAGATAAATATTTGACATGAGATTTGACCAGAATTTTGGCAACCCTTAATTTAACATTTTGATCCACAAAATTCCTTCTCTCTAACTCAGGAAATCCTTGAATCACACAAGTGCCTGCATTTCCCTGCTGTAAAGCATCATGTCCCATGCCCAGGTATAGACAATGCTGACACCTAATCCTAACATTAGTTTACGCCCAAAGATTTTGAGATTTCAGAATGCCATTTTAAGGTAATAGGCTCCATATGATATAAAATATGTAAGTCAGAGCAGGAAGAAACTGTATCCATTCACTCTGTTAACTAATGCCCACGGCACCTCCCAACACTTCACATGCCTGCTAGGGGCTTCTTGCTCAGCAGCCTGGTCAGCTGATGACCTGCCTGTCTGCTGAACAACAAGAAGGGTGTTTTGCAAAGGGAATTGAAATCACACATCTACAACGTGGGTGTTATACAAATTTTAAAGCCCAGTGTCTGTCTTGAGAATCAATAAGTGTATCCCAAATGACATCTTTGCTGGGAGTGGAGAAACAGAGTTTTTACCCACTTTTCTCTAGGCAAGCTCTTAAACATTGTCTGTCCTACAAAGAAATCTTTCCCTCCTACTGACTTGTGTCTTTCCCCAGACCAAAGATAATACTAGGAAATAAATTTATCCCAAGCAGTGTTGTCACCAGCATGGATTCTTTAGCTCTGTGATTTTGGGACAGGTCAGAGGAAGCCAGGGCCATAAGACTAGGAAATCTGCTTAGGAAGTTAATCTGGGAGTTATCTTGGCAGTCAGAGGATTGGGATAAATTCTTCAGTGGACAAGAATTATGAACATAAACATTTTCTTTCCATGTAATTTGTATGGGAAATAGTATTTCAGCAATACTACCATTAATATTGGGCTGAGCATACTAGTCAGTGTGTTATTTAAGCCTAGTAACTGGTGGTTACTCACCAGTTCCATGACGGTTCAATCACTAGATAGGATCTTTGACCAGATCTTATTCTCCTGTAACCAAACACAGCACTTCCTTAGAATAGACATTTAGTAGCAGACACCTCTCTTGAATAATTGCCCCACACCAGGAACGGTCAGCATGAAAAGCAATCTCCCAGCTGCCTTTGCTAGACTGGAAAAAAACCCCACAAACCGAAAAACCCAACGCTTTTGCAAGAGGTCCATTTCTTCAATTCTGCTGTTTCTTCACCACTGATTTCTCCACCAAACCCTACTGTTTACATTAACCCATAACATACCATGAAGCATAACAGGTTGGGGCAAGGGGAAGGTAAAAGCCCACAGACTTAGCACTTCAGCACTTCAATAGATACAGGAGGATGTTTAAGATACCAGAACAGTTTCCTGCTCCAGTAATCCTGGGACACACAAGTTTTTGCTTTGGCCACATGAAAATATTTAGGTTGTTAGTGTCCAAGTGGCTCTGAATGGGGAAGCTTCCATCTGTAACACCTCAGCCAACCAAAAAGCTGAAGCAATTGGCACGTTTTGATTCTATAGAATAGTAGTAAGCTGTTTATAGGTTATTTCAGAATACCATGCAACTGTCAACAGTGAAATTGTTTAGGAAATCAGAGGGGTTTTGCATGACAGAAGTATTTCATCTATAGTAGCTTAACATTAAAGAATAGAACAGGTGGAAATGGCAGTTCTCATTGAAAATTTTCGCAGCTGTTCTTTGGTAAGGCAGGAGATATTTACTGTGGAATATAACCATTTTTACCAGGGGTCAGCTCCCCAATTTTGGTTTGACAATAACGCTTGTGTTCCAAACTACTTCCCAGATCTCAGACACCAAAAATTGCTATAAGCCTAGAAAAACCGTGAGGCTATGCTGATTTAGACCAGTTAAGAAGCCAACTCTGAACATTAAAATCAAACAACCTCAACCTTTATAGAAGGAACCCCACTGTACAAAATGAAAATTTCATATTTCCACCCAACAAACATCTCCGGGCAGTAAAAGCACCTGGCTTCTGATAAAGTGCTAAACGTTGTGGTTTCTCAACTCAGGAATTTTTTTAAACAGCTAACAAATAGGGTAAACTACATTTCCTAGAGTGGATTGAGTTGTGTCACAAGTAAGCAAGCAATACCACTGTTCTCAGAAACTAAGAAAACTTTTATATGCCCAATATTATTCACACTTAAGAAGATTTATTTCTGCTATCCTCAATAATCTGCCTTTGCTGCAGAAGTCAACTTTGATTTAGCATGATGATCCCACACTGTGAATACAGGTGTTTCACAGAAGTGCTGGTCAGAGAGAGAAGGGCTCAACTGCCTTTGCTCCATCCTTCTTTGTGGTGGTGTATAAATCTCAGTGCCTCCATTCCTTCTCCTGCTCTTCAGCTCTGCAATTTCTACAGTCAAAATCATCTCTCCTACTCTTTATAAAGTATGTGGTAGCATTGCCAAGGCCCTGTGCACACCCCCAGGCTTCACAGCCTCCTCCTTCCCCTCCCAGGGGTCCAGCTGCCCGGACTGAAGGTCAGCTCTGGCATGGCATGGTTGTGTAACCTGGAATCAGTCTGCTGGAGAACAGCTAAGGTGAGAAAAGAAGCTAAGAGGTGCCTTGTTTGGGGCCTCTGCCCCTTGACTTGGGAGCTGCATTTAAACTCACGCTCTTCACTTGGAGGATGCCTGAGCTATGCTGTAGGTCTGCCTGTGCCTGGCATTGCACCTTGCTCATCCTCTCAGTCTTGCTGACCCTGGCCTGGTACCTGCCTCATTGCTACAGACTGGCCTGGATAGCTGCGAACTCTCAGTTTACTTGGTTACTGTCACCAGACCTGCTCTGCACACCTTGCTGTGGGACCAGCCCCTTGCTGGTGAGGACCCTGCACATCCACCTTGCTGCTACCCTTGGCTCCTAGCTACCCTGGCCCCGGGGAACAGCCCAGTCTTGCTGCCCTCTGAAAAGCATAGTGATGCCCTGGAGAGATTCTAACATATTAATTTTTGCTTTAAAAACAACCCACAAGAAAAAATCCCAATTTGGAACAGTTAAAGTGCTTGATGTAGTAAATCTTCACTGCAGAAAAATTCTTCACTTCTAAGATTGAAACCAAAATTACTAACAAGGATTTTGGATTTTTTTACACTCATCTTACACATGGGAGACTCAGTTTTGTGAGCATGCTCTGCCACATGTTATATTTCACCTTGGCTATCCAACATCCTGAACTAAATAGCAACTCACTTAGATCAGATTAATTTTTGACATCTAATATTTGCCTAAATTTTCCATCAATTTAAGTCAATTTTCCACCTCTCATCTATCATCCAAGGCTTTCTTTTCAGTCTATGGAGAAAATAAACACTTCCAGACACAAGTCATCTCAATGTACAGTGGACTTTTAATAGAGGGCAGCTGTATCAAGTCCCTAAATCTGCATTTAGTGAAAGGTAACTGCCGAGGTGTAGACATCTACACTACTGTGGATAGTAGTGAAGGAATCAATCAACTCAACTGATAAGCTGGGGGTGGAGGAACCGCTTTAGTGCCTGGGAGCTTTACCTAGGTCCTAACACAAGTTCAGGTCCCCACAGAGAATCAGAAAAAAACCAGATGAACTTGAATCTCATATCCCAGACTGACAGTCTTTCTTTTCTCATTAAAAATTGCAAATGCTTCTCAGTCTATGCTGGGGTGTAATGAAAACAACTTTGAGGCCAAGTATTTTATCATAAAATGAAATTCCTTATTTTATGATCACAGAGTCCTTAAGCATCAATACAGAAAAAAAAAAAAAAGAGGCCAAGCTATAGTAAAATGACAAAATTACCAGCCACACTCCGCATAGCTCTGAAATACAGATTTCCATTAACAGATGGCATAATTTAAGAAGACTTTGAATTTAACGGCTCCCATACTCAGGATATTCAAATTAAAGATAAAACAATGGACTAAATAACTGCAAATCTACAAATGTTGCAATATTTGTTTGATGAGAAACTCAGTCTAAACTGTATTTAATTAAGAAGCCAGAAATTAAAACTGTTTTGGCCTCAGCTGTAAGGAAAACAGAAGGCTTCCTTTTTTAGCCAAAACATTTTGGATTATGCTTTTGTGCTGTAGTCACACAGAGCTTTTAATTCTGTGAAATATTTTGGAACACACTTTTGGAAGACTATTCCAAATCAACTAACAACATACTGAACATATCACTGAGCTTTGACTCGTAGGTTTTGGGTACTAGGGTTTTCCTTTTTTTTAGGGGGGGAGGTTGTTTGGTTGGTGTGTTGAGGGTTGTTCTTTTTCCCCCTTTTGGTTGATAGCAAAATATGGCATTGAATGGAGAGTAGGAATGTAGCTGCAGTGGGCCAAATCATGAAGTTTATATCCATTCCTCCCCTAAATGGGGTAATTCTGTGACTTCTGGAAGGAGAAGATTTTAAAAATTAAAGACAAGCATACACAAAGTGAGAATTTATTTACCTAAAACCTGAACTGAATGCTAAATATTAAGACTCAGACACCACATAACCAGTCCAGTAGCTTCAAAAAAAGCCCGTATTTTATTGCTGAACTTTAGGAACTCCACAGAGTGACCAAATGGCTCCTTAACCGACGGGCACAGACATACAACATATAGGCACTCATACACTGAATAACACAACTCACAGGACTCAGCAAGCTCAGTGAGGAGTCCGAAAAGAGAGAGCTGCTAAGAGGCCCTTGTGCTTTAACTTCAGCCTATTATTTTCTTGCAAGGTCTCTATATCTGGGATGCTCAGCCAGTCACAAGTCAGTCCTTGCCCACGTTAAAAGACAAGCAACACTTAAGAGATTTAGCTGCGTCAAAGTGTGGTTGCTGAACTCTATATATTTTCATAAATTCAGTGAACTAGAGACTTTTTTTGCTTTCAGTACTGTTAAATATTTTCACTCATCTTTCGAATTTTTAAACACATGAACTATGCTTAACAACTGGTCATGACAGATATATTTTGACTTGAGATTGTCTAGGAAAACTATACTGAATCCTATTTCATCAAGAATGTGACAGACTGTTCCAGCTGACATACAGTGCCCAAAAAGTCACTGCCAAACATATCTACCTACACTCAAATTTGGAACACTTAATTTTCTGACTGACTATTATTATGTGAGTAGATAGGTGAAACAGACCCTGGGTAAGATTCTGAAGTGTTTTTCCTGTGAAATGCCAACACCTCTTTTTCTTATATTTCTCTCCCTGATTCATCAAGTCATGTAGTAAAGTCACTGACATCTTTTGGAGCAACACACTAAGCATGCACACAGAGAGAAAACAGCACAGATATGCTGACTGGCTCACTGTGCCCACAACAAACACAGCACAGAATGCCATTCATAACCAGGACAGAGCCCACCTGAGGGGCACCTCAGGTTTTGCCTGCTTAGAACCTTCTGTGTTTTAAAACTTAAAAACTTCTTCTAATTTCCAAACAATTTTCACTGGTGAGTTTAGAGAGAGAAGCTGTGGATGCCCCACCCCTGGAGGTGTTCAAGGCCAGGCTGGATGAGGCTTTGGGCAACCTGGTCTAGTGAGAGGTGTCCCTGTCCATAGCAGGGGTGTTGGAGCTAGAGGATGTTTAAGGTCCCTTCCAACTCAAACCATTCTATGTTTCTATGATTTGTTCATGTGCTTATGCTTGAACATTTTCTTAACTGGAATAGTTCTCTTCCTGATGGTTACCACTGTTTCCATCCCAGGATGCGTAAGGAACAATTGGATCCCTCTCCCCCTCCTTATTCTAAGCATATAAATGCTGTTATATTATTTTCTCATTTACTAGATTGTCTACTTACCCTCAACTCTTTTCTGAAAGGACTTAGTTGTTCCTCATTATAACTTACAGAAGTTATCAAAACTTGATTCTGTGGTAGAATACTGTAGAATATACTCTCATTAACATTTTTGCCTTTTTTTTTAAACAACTGTATCAAATTTGTAACTCATCATCACCAATGGTAATACCTGCGAGTTGTTCTCTTCTTCAGCTATTTCCAACTGCTAAGATCTTAGAGCTACTTGTTACTAGATTCTAAATATATGATAGTCCTTTCTTTCCTGGTGAGATATAGCTCCTTTCTATTATATCAGTTTTGAAGGTCATTCTATTCTTTCTGGAAAATATCATGTTCATCACTATATTGATGATAGCTCCTAATGTGTGTTATCAAAGAATTTCAGGAGCACATGCTTTTTCTATGTTTAAAATCACCAGTGGAACTAGATACAACCTAAAATTGCTCCTAAGGAACAGCCTTCTACCTTCTCTCCCTACCCTAATAATTCTCCTTACTCTATAATCCATGCAGCCTTCACTTCAGTTACTTTATTTCAAAATTGTTTTCTGAATGCTCATAGTACCAATTTAATAATTTTTATGGGTTATCATCTAAAATACTTAAACTAATCTGGAGCAATTAATCCACCCTTACCTAATAAAGAAATTACAAAAATATTGATAATTTTGTCTCACATAACTTACCTTTGAGAAGAGTTATTTTCTAGCCCCCTGCCTTTTCCATAGGATCAATAACTCTGACCTTTAAAAAGCCCCCAGCCACCTATCAGGGTTTTAAATAGCAAGGTATAATTACCCCACTCACCTCCCTCCACCCTTTTCTAATTAGAGACATTATATTGACTATTTATCAGTCAAAACTATTATTACAAACTACTAGACCATGAAATGTTACTCTTGGACTTATAAAAATGTCATAGAAATTTACAGTATTTCTAAAGTGTGAAAGGATCCAGGCAAATTTTTGTGAGGCCTTCAGCACTCCTAGTACCCACTAATTTAAATGTGCATTGATTGTATCAATAAATGAAGGCCTCATGCTGGTTATCTATAAGGCCCAGGAAAAACATTTAATTATCCTGATGAATAACCTGGTCTCAGGTTTGAGGTCTTTTACTGCAATGTTGGAGATTATCCACAGCTGGAAAAATATTGTTCAATGATACCAACAAAATTCTCCAGTTCCTAGTTGTTGCCCTGCACTCATCAAGGTTAAACTCATTCTCACATTCAGGCTCAGAGGAAACTTCCCTACATTAAATTGCCTGAACCATTACCTTCTCTTGCTCTAATGTAAAGCAGCTGTTGTACTCACATGGATGTCCTCCTGGCAGTTCTTTGACACCGTGTCATGTAACGTGTGATCTTCATCTCCAGTGCTTTCAGTGGGCCCTGGTAGGTTTTGAGGCTTTTTTTACAGAAGTTTCTGGTTTTCAGTGAGTTGGTGGCATAGTGTAGATGATTTGCATGCTGCCCTGGATTAAATGTGTGTTGCATGGAACAGTGATCTATTACATCCTGTCTCATGGAGCAGAACTGAAGGGCTTCTAAAGTATTTACTGCAGCTGTGAAGCTCCTGACAGTTAGCGGGAACGTAGATATCAATAAAGCATGAAAGGCCAGTTTATTTTTTTTCCTACTGCTTTTCATAATTTTGTAAAGGAGACGAAAATAGCCCTAGCTTTTCTTCCAAGGAATCATTTGCCATGCAAAATACCCCAGAGGAGAACAGAGAATCATACACAGGCAGGGAGAAGGCTTAACTATAGCACAGCCAACAAGACTGGTTTCAGTGGTCACCATTTAAAGCAGCCAATACTGTAATGGGGGGCTCAGTGCAGAACTCCAGCCACATGTTTGGTCACATTATACCACCAAACAGAATAAAGGGGTACTATATTATACATCCCATAAGTGGGTGTTTGTTGTTGTTTGTGGGGTTTTTTTTTTCATTTTTAATGTTCCTTGCAGTGTCCCATGCTGCTGGGGAAGTTATGAAACATGTGATCCAGGAGAGGGATGGGAGGGAAATAAGAGCTGTGTATATACAGAGAGGTGATACATGTGTAGACATTTGTCTGACCAACTACATGGAGTTTCTAGTGTGTGAATCATTGGATAAAGAGCTACAGCTGTTTCTATCTCCTTTTTAAAACAGTAGAGGAAAGAAATAGACCTTTTATCTTGGACTGACACCTACATTTCAGCAATCTGGTAGTACTTAGGCAACTGCAGGAAGTAAAAGAAATGTGACCCAACAAAAAGCTCATGACATTTTTTGTTTGTCGTTCTTAAGTGCTCCTGGGTACCAAAACTGACGTTCATAGTTTTATTCTGATGGACAAAACAGATTCAGGCAGCAGTTTGACTGTCAATAATGTCATGGACAAGACTACATTGAAAATATGTCTGAAAGAAAGATTTTTTTTTTTTTGGGGGGGGGGGGAAGGACCCGACATAATCCCCCAGACTGAAGCACTTGCAAGAAATCCTCAGATCATTTTTTTATTTTTTTCAATTTGGCCTTCTCTATGCTATGTGACAGAATTACTACATTAGGAACCTGGGGGTGTGCTGCCTCAAGCTACCAGGCAGTTTTGGGGGAGTTATAACAGGCTGTTATAAAGGCATAGCTTTTCCCAGATGCTATCATCTCCCACTTGTGCCCCAAAAGAATGTCTGCACTTGGCAGACTGTGTTTTGAGCAGATAGTTTTCACCTGATACACATGTCAATGAGAACTGTTCCCATGGCAAATGCCAGCCATGAGTGCAAGCAGAGAAAGGGCAGAAGTTGCTAACAAATGCTGCAGGCATTTGTAGTGAGGAAAGGGTTTATGGTTTTTATCCTTTTTTCCATCATCATTTTCTCAGAAATACATAGCTATTGTTACTGAACATAAGAAATAACATTTGTGTTTATATTTAATTAAATCTTTGAAGAATCCCAAAAGATGGACATTTCAGCAAACTGTGAAAGACTGAGGAGCTCTATTAGGTAAAGAGCACTGTAGTAAACATATGCTCTCTATTTGTAACATATTACTATGACATTGCTGCTTTAAATTTTTTATTCAGTTTGTTGACTCTGATCAAATGATCCAACAGGGGGTTTGATGAATACCAACTTCGAAAGTGCATATTTAAACTTACAGATTCTGTTTGTTCATATGAGAGCTGAAACTACACATAAAGAAACAGAAGAAAAATGAAATAGTAATGAAAAATAAAAAATGTGGACATCCTTCCTGGAGACCCAGGTTTTGACGAGATGCAGTGATATCTTAGCTGGTATGAACAGACATGAATGCATGGATTTCCAAGGAAAATTCTTGCGTTCTGTAATTAAGTGTCCAATACCTATACAATGAATATTAATCATTATACTTGTTTCTAATTATGGGTGTCAAATATTCAACTTCTGTTGTGAACAGCAAAAATGTTTGTGTGCTGGCAGTATGACCACGGTGAAGACCATTGCCACAAAGTCACTGAAGTACCAAATCCAAAGAGAGTCCTCTGGGTTCCTTCTCATCATCTTTCTCATAAAAATTATTTTTAAAGTTAAGATCTCATGACCTTCAAGGCCCCTATGTTTTATCTAGGAACTCTGGAATTCTAAAGCATCACAAGTTCCACATAAGAACATTGCGCAAGGAAAAAGGATCAAATTAGATTACCAGTTACTTTATGTGGACTCTTTTAACTCTTCTTACTTCACCACCCAAGCATCATCCCAGTGTGAAGCTGATCACAGGAACTAGGCAGCCACTAATAATGTTTCAGGCTCAGCCAAGTTTCTTTATCAATATATCAATACGGAAGCAGTTGAATGGCACGTAATTGCAGAACACAGCATGACTGCAAAAGGCCTCAAGCACTCAGGGCAAAAAAATTGCCTCTGCTGAAGTCACAGAACTTTGCAACAGCTTTCAGAAGCCCCAGGGTTAAGAGCATTATGGTTTTCATAGTATTCTTAATTTCGGTCTGGAGTGCAGACTTTGAGCCCCTGACATTTCAGATCAGGGTATGTAATAACCATCCTCCAGATAGTTACACTTACTCCTAAATGGTCCTGAATTTTAATAAACCTGTAGGTGTGAGAGGGCATAAAGCTCTTGTCCTTGGATAAACCCTTAACTGTGTGTTTGAGATTCCAACTAGTTTAAGATAGGTTTTATCAGTATTACTATTTCTTCAGGCACACACTGAAGCCCAGCACAGAAGCTTCTGTATGATTAACTGGCACTTAAGTAATGGCCTTTACAAATAAACAATGAGAACAGGGGAACATGTGATATATATAAAAAAAAAAATCTGGAACATTTTACATAACATAGGCTCACATGTTCACATGCACCTAAGTAAATAGGAAGCCCACAGTTATTTACTTGTGAGCTTTATGTGCTTCGAGCCCTGAAACCTGCATTCTGCTGAAGGCAATTTAAAAAATGGACAGTCAGGCACCTATGTTAATAAAAAGAACAGATGCCTTATAAAGCGGTTTAGGCTTCCTACTTCACAGGTGTCAGAGAGGTTTCTGCAGCCAAACAATCTGGGTATCTGTGCTTCATACTCAGCCACAAGAGCGCTATAATTAATTGTGAAAAAACTTTTTCAGGTCTTGGTCCTTGGTGTTGGTCTTACGTTCACAAAATGACATCTATTTTTGCAAAAAATGAGAGATATTAAGATAAGATATTCCCCAAGATGTTTTGAAGAGAGTCTAAAAACTATGCATTTACTGGGAACAGGAGGCAGAAGCAGGGGCTCCCAGGAAGCCTGATTTCAGCTTTCAGGGGATATTGGGCCAATACTCTACTGGGGATTAGAATATAAGTGACTAAGGGCAGGTCCATTCAGCTATGGTATTCCTGGTATAACTGGAAGATAATGAGTGTGAGACATGAAATTTATCCAGTACTAAAATGACAAGTATAATTTTTCTAGTTATATTAACTTTATTTAGCTATTCTTGATTTTATATAACTTTAATTTATCTTAAAATAAAGATCTATACTTTTCAAATACAGTATTTCTTGACATGGCCAGTTGATTTTTTTTCTTCCATTTCATTTTAGATAACCATATTTATAACATTTGCTTACTGACCTCTCACATCAGCTTTTACAGCAGCTTTCAAGAAGGCAACTGATTTCATGGTTCAGAGCAATGATGATCCTTCAGAACAAAGGTTTGAAGACAGAGATAGTTGGAAAAATGCAGATAGTGTAAAAATATAAATATATATATATCCCTTCCACAAAAATACCATCTCTTTGGGTCAGAACAGAATAGTCATTCTCTAACACCTCGTATAGAATTTAAGAAAACATCCCTGAACCTGTTTGTTTTTTTGAGTTCATACCCAGCCATTTCCCTGCAGGCTGATTTCACACTGTTATTCCAGTGATTGACTGTGTCTTTGAAGAAATGATCTGTTCCTTTGTGTTCTAGGCTTCCTCTTGGCCCTGGAGTGTTACTGTAATATGAAATATGATGACACTTTTTTTTCTTTTTATATAATGCTCTCCATATTGGATGTATTGACAAGTAGATGTAAAGTGTCTTCTGTTTGCTAGTTCCTCTGTCAGCTGCTGTGGACATACCCTTGACTGGAAGCTCCCCTTGCCCAATCAGATTCCTGTGACAGTATTTTCCTTGACCTATATGTAACAAAACTGTTGTGCTGACATCCTGGTATGTTGACTTGTTACTGTCCAAGAGGGGGGTGGAACAGCAAGGCAGAGAAAATCCACTATACATTCTAACATTTAGGCTTTATCCTTTATTAGGTAGTGAGTAAGAGACATAAAAAGAATTGAGTTTGTTGTTTACAGCTGAAATTTAAAAGAGACTTGTGTGAACAAAAACCTGTTCCATAGAGCACTGTGACAAAAGAGGTCCAAGAAAACTGAAGGTGTCATTGCAAAGTGGCTAATGTAAGTAGTTGTAATGACACTCTCTTTATTTCTAGCAAAACTTGTATTAACTCTGCCCTTAGTACTGTGCCTCCATACATGCCACAGGCCACATTTTGTCAAGGATCAGCCTGTTGATTTTGATGGCATCACAACAACATGGCAGGGTGTGCAGTAGATGTCCATGCACCAGAAGGCCGTGCATAAGAGCCTCCAGGATATTTGTGCATCTACCCTTTTCCGATCTGCTTGTTTTTTCATGGGGAAAAGATCACCTGCCCAGACCTTCTCCTTTCCCAGAACACCAGTCCTCCTCTGCTCATTTAGGAAGCTCTTACCAAGCTATTACAAAAGGCTCTGGAGATAATCGGTGGTTCACAGAACACAGCTTGAAAACCAGTGCCCTATTCAGGGAGGAATCTGAACACAGCTGACAATGGCACTACAACTTCTACAAAAAGATGGAAGGTTGAAAGCAGGCTTAAAAGACCAAGGCCAAGGTTTTGCAAAGAGGAGTTGAACCTTACTACACTATATTTATGTACCCAAATAAAAGGAAACATTTTCTAAATTGAGTGTTAGGCACAGGTTTTTTAGCTGGCCTGTTTACTGCCTCTTTACTGGGAGCTGTAGAGTAGGGAGCCCTTTTAAATGTCAGCCCCTAGTTATTTAGGTGCCTGAACTTGGCTTCATGAACTTACTCACACTCATTGTTTTGGAAATTGGGCCAAAGCAATCCAGCTAGTAACCAGCCCTGAAATCACCACTGCATCTTTTTCATGGCTACATAGGAGTGAATTAAATATAATCCGAAACTCATTTAATTTCAAGGCACAAACATTTGCAAATAAATTGGATTAAATTCAAATACATAATATAGAACTTATTTTAATATTTCTAGATAAATAAATACATCTCTTTGGAATTCTTTGGACACAGACATCCATGGAACCTCTTCTTTCTCTCTTTTTATATATTTTTTTTATAAAATCTAAATGCAGAGAGGTTTAAAAAATGGCAAATACTAATGTATACAGAAGGCTCACTGACGAACTGCAAGTCAAAAGTGCTGTATATTCCCATCCTCTATATGTCCCAACTGTCCCTATTAACCACAGGCAGTATTATATAGCAACCACATGGTCAATATTTTGCATTACTACCTTTTAATAAAATCTTTCAAATAATTTCCTCATCTAAACTTAAATTATGCTTTTAAATTTTATTCCTCTTAAATGTATGGTAGGCATTTGACTTAGCTACACATCAGAGTGATCGCATGTGACTCAGCAGCGCACTCCATAATATTAATAGGTACTTTTCAGCTCCCTATGGGAAAAAGCAGGCAGCAAGAATCAAATTCAAGAAGTCTATTTTTTTCTCTGCTGTTTGTTATTTACCACTTAATGACCCACATGTGAAACTCAATGGTTATATAATTATTTTATATAGTAGATTTTCTGTTTATAAGTTATTTTTCTTACTCTAACATATATACAATATATCTATATATACCCCTGATAAATCTTACTTTAAAGGGACACAGTAAACTCCTTTAAGCCTCACAGTAAACATATAAGGCTTTAAGCTGTCCACATATGAAGGTCAGCTACAGAATTCAAGGGTCCCTTCAGATTCTAAAGGTTGTATTTGTTCCAAACCCACGGTGTGCAGTTATCTCGTAATATGTATCTCATGTGTTGCTGTTTACATTTTATAGCTATATTAAGACATTTTATATCACATCAGTAGGAAATAAAACAAGAGAATAAATCTGTTTCTAAGACTAAGTCTATTGCAAAAAATGTTACCTGTATCTACAGACTCTCCCACGGGTGTGATATAAAAAGAATATGTGCCATTCTTGGGATGAAATTCCAGCTACATTGCAGTCAGGAGGAACCTTATACTGACTTAAATGAGGCCAGGATTTCTCTCCTGCTTTTCATTTGCTAGTTATGACTACGCACAAACCATTTGTGTCTTCCCTCTGTTCAACACTAAAGTGTCAGGCCTGTTTCATGACGAGAGTGTATTTTTTGCTGTCCACTGGCATGCCTTAAACACTGATCTGTCCTGTTTGTGTTACACCTTTGAATATACACACACTGTACACATATGTTCTCAAGAAAACAGAATTTTCACTTATCCTGTGTACAGCATCTGGATTATTTTTTTCTTTCTCACTAAACCTTTTTTATTATTTACTTTGCCCTAACCATAGATTATCTTCACACTTATTCTTCTATGGCTGAGGAATACAATTTTTGCTCACCAGGAACAGCTCCACATTATTGTAATAATTTTTGACTATTTACCAAAGTGACATAATTTGTTCATTTTCTCTTTTGCAACTCAGAAACCTAGTGGCATAGATAGAGACACAATACTACTGTTTTACAAGACATCTACTGTATCTACTTTTGTTCAGATAAATACCCAGGAACTGCTGATTTGGCAGGATTGGTAAGGGTACTACTATTCACAGTGTTTTTTTTCCTTCTTTAATCTACAGAATAAAGTATTTTATGTACATTGGAACCAGTTAATGCCCTTTATACAAATTTGTAAGTTGTTTCATAAAGCAGGAAAGACATTGCAGGGAAATATGTGCCAAAAAGCACAGTCAAAAGGCTTCATAAGTTTTACATGTCACTACAAGTCAATGCTGGAGATCAGTTCTAAAACGATCAATACTCAAGAGGAATGTTCTCATTTGGAGAAAATACTGCCCATTCCCCCTTTTAGAATTTGTTCAGTTCTCTATCAAAAGTCCTGGCTCTTCATATATACTTTAAACTATAAATAAACACTGCATAGTTCAATGTTCTTGATTTTCTTTTTTGTTTTTTGTTTTTTTTTTTTTGATTTGAAAAATTATTGCAGTACAATTAGTTCCTGTTTGGAGTTCAGTAAGGAGCAAACAGCACGGGAGTATGGGTGGTCCGTATAGGCCCTGGAGCTGGTCGTAGGAGTGCTGGAGGAAGTGCTGAAGTCTGGAAAAGGGTGGCTGCTGGGGCTGTGCGAAGACTGAAGGGGGAATTCACAGCCACAGCAGCAGCTGCTGCTGCAGCTGCTAGCGGATTTGGTAAGATTCGTGGAGCCATTGGCTTTGAAGGTTCCTTTGAAAATACTAATTTTACCTGTGGGGAAGAGAGAAAACAAACAAGCAAAGAGACATAATTTGTTCACATTAGTTACATGACAGGTAGCTTGATTTAAGATCATAAGTGCAAAATCAGGTGAGAGAGGCCTTGTAGTGGCTACTGACTATGAGCTGCAGGCTTGTGAGAGGAGACACAATCTTGCACATTGGAGAAGGGTGAGCAGGATTTCTTTGGGGACAAAGAGTTTCAATCTTCATGCCTTATCGCTGAGACTTATAATTTAATATGAGATTAAAAGTCAAAGAAAACTTAAAAAGGGGCTGGGCAATCTGCACCAAAGCCAAGCTTCATGTACACTGCAAGAATTAAATAAAGAATTAGCCATCAATTAAAAGATCTCCATCTCGACTGCTTTATGATAGAAACCAGAGCAGAATGAAAACATACCCTCTTCCCTGGTCTGACTAAGAAGGTACTTTTGGTTTTATCATTAAGATATAAGTTCTACTTAAAAACAAGACCTCCAGCTAGCCCCTCTTTATTATCTCCTGCCTCTAATGACATGAAAATAAACAAAGCTTATCTTGCACTAGTTATGAAAATCTCCTAATGTTTCATATGTTCGAATAAGTGATGACTTTTATGAGTGCTGCTCTATGTCATCTTGCTGAGTCTTCAAATGTATTTCACTAGAATAATGTTCATTCTTACAAGGACTGTGAAAAAGTGGCAGATATTTTAAAATGTTCTACTGAAAAACTCTTGTCTGTATCATTTAGTATGGTGCCAAATCATGTTATTTTTGTTACTGTCACTGAGGCTTCTGCTATGAACCCGTTGAATCATGTGTGTTACCAAATAGAATTTGAAAAACTCTTAATTTAGAGTTTGCAAAAAGAAAAAAGATAAGCTTTTCCCACAGATTGAAAATACTCACAGAGGTCCATTATTATTTAAGAGAATCTGCATTTGGTACGCATACAAATGAACATCAGAGTAGTCCATATAGATTTCTGCAGTTTCAATGGGATTTCAAGTTTCTAATGAGATGCCAGGAGCCTGGATACCTTTGTTGTTCTGGTTTTATAACTCTGAGATAAGAACAGAGACCTCACCTACTGACAAAGAAAAGTTCCCATTCGCTCTGATGGACTTTTGGTAACCCTGTGTCCTGGCACAACCTGAAGCCCTTTGCAAAGAACATAAACCTGAATATGTGGTATTGAACACACGGAATATGGAATATATGTACCATGCTGTGGTAAATCTTGGTGTAAATATGGACACTGCTCTCTCATAGGGAAACGCAATTTCTCATCCTTGAATTAAAAGGAGTTTTCAAATAATTAACTTGCACTATATCAGTCTGATACTTTCCATTCAACAGTACCTTGGTGAGTAAACAGTCAGAAAGTAAGGACAGGAGTAGTCTGGCATGAACCAACAGCGAGTTTCATCATTATACCACCACCATATTCCAAAAGATCTGTTGGTTCTTTACCAGACAGACAAATACAGAATTTTGACTTTTCCTAATACCCATTGGCAACACTGCTGGCCTCGAGGTCCTTTAAAGATCTGGGAAAGATACTCAGAGGGGACCAGTTTCTGTGATTCTCTTAATAGAGGACATAATGGATGCTATATACAAAGTTCCTCATGGTGCTTATGAAAAGCAACGATCTGATCTTTTCCTTGACTAGTGTTACACCCACTGATCCAAGCTGTCTTCTTCCTTTCTGAGCATTTTCTTTTTTCCTCCTTTCTTACATTTTTTAGTAAATAGGCTTTTTCAGCCTTGTTTAGAACAGACAAGAGGAAAAAAAATCCTGAGTACAAAGTGAAAAAAACCACAACGCAGGCCAAAACAACAGGACTCTCTGGTCTAGAATTCCCAGTTAAGGATGTTTTTCATAAGAACTATTTTATTGCAGAAAGTTTGGACTATCAGACATCTGATAACCTCTTTCTCTCCTGTGTAGTATTTTATACATGTAGGACATATGCTGCTTAAAGAAGAACCAATTAGGTCCCAACATTACAAGATTTCTTAAACTCTGAAATAGTACGTGGGAATTCATAAAGCTTCTTTCTCTGAAGCATGCAAAACTAGACTAGACAAAGCAGTACAAATGATATTGAAAACATAGCATTGGAAAGTTTTTGTTCTAGAAAAGCTACAAAAATGTAGTATGTCCTTTTTCTAATTTCTGTAGAAAAAAAATTGGTGATGTTCATACATTTTTTGTCATAAGGAACACAGTTCATATGTGATTTTATATTAAAAGGCTAGGAATATCTTGCCATTCTTAGAAGAATCTGGAACTTCTAATGAAGTTAGATAGCTTTTCAGTTAATTTATCAACATGCTTCTGATTTCAAGATAGATGCAAAACCACTAATATCTAATAATATTTATGTTGCACCTTCATTTCAAACATCTCTGCAAGTACTAATTAACACAAAGGTCAACAGTAAGAGTAAAATAGCCATTTCCTTTCTGTTTCCTTTCCAATTAAGTAAATTAAGGGACAGTAACGGACTTGAAAAATTAATGGAGAGTAAAGAAAACATACATAGCTCATCAAAAACATTTACATTCAAAGCAAAACTAGCAAATCCTTGGCTTGTTTCTGTGTCACTCTGCATTTCAAGTGACAGTAATTTTGGTATTTTTTCTATTCAAAGCCAAAAAGACTAAATGGAAAACTGTTCTTATCCTTTCTCACTGTTTTCCTATACATATCTGTTAATTTATTGCTAACTCATTCTTTCCTTCTTAAATCCCCTTTGCTTCTTTGCTCACCTTTCTCCTGACTTGCATATTGTGAGCAATTGGGAGTGAGGGATCAGGAAAAGGACACGTTGCCTTGATTGGTCTGTGCAGCAACTAGATCACCTTGATCCTTGACTGGAGTTCTGAGAAATCACCATTACATAAAATGGCAAATAGAGAACTGGGCGAAACAGCAACAGTAATGTAATAGTTATTTTCAGCCCTTGGGAAATAATGAATTTCCTAAAGGAATAATAACAATCCTCTCAGAGAGGCTTTAGCAATTCCATATCATATTTATCTAATTACATATTTTCTATTCCTTTCAGTATAGCTTATATGTATTGTAGACTTTGGTCTTCCTGGTGAATTACTGAAAACCCTATGGGATATTTCCTTACTAGCAGATCTACCAGAACAGTGCACTGCATTGTTTTACAACATCTAGGAAAACTCCTACCCAACTGAATTGGGCATATACCACTCATGAGGGCTGCTCCAACAAGGACACTCTTTTGGTTGTAAAGAAATGAGCTTTAAGTCAAAGAGAACTGGGTTTTCACAGAGAAAAAAAGCTGCATATTCTGCCTGCATTAGGGAAGATGGTCAAGGAATAAGGGGCTGATCTCTGTGAGACCAATGAATCAACATCCTTCCTCTGCCAAAACCAGCTATAAACCCTTAGAAAACACCATGGCACATAAAACAATCATGCAGTTTATCTGATGGAGATAAATATCAGATGTTTCACTATCCCATCCACAATATAAGCTGTTTCTTAATGAATGGCAGGATCCTAGCAGGGTTTTTTATTAAAAAATATTTTTTTTCTCAGCTTTTGAAGTTTGTAAGAACTGCGTTTTCAATAGTTTATCCTGGCAGTCAAAAATGTGACCAGAACCATTCTGAAACTGAGTGGAATGAAATGAGAGATGGATTTTTAAAATTGTTTCAATTGTTATCTAAATAATTTTCTAAAAAAGGATAGAATAAAAGTTTTATGTTTCATAGTTTTATTTAGTCATTTCATCACTATTGTCCTTGGTGAAAACTGGAAAAATCCTGTTTGACATCTGGATGTTTCTTTCATCCCTTGCTCTCTAATGACCTTTGAAGCAAACATCTTTTTTGAGGTTATTCAGGGTAGCTACGAAAACAAGGACCCATGGGTAGTCCACACCCATCAAAGTATACAAAAAGTCCCTTTTGGGCCTTCCAGGGCTAATTCAAACACATGTATACTCCCATTGTTTACATTATTCCTCTTATTTTAAACATTTTTCTACATACATTTTCTAAAAAACCTATTCAGCAGGGTTAAAATAAAAGTAAAATTAAAAGGTGATTGGCTTACCCCTAGAGAATGTGTTCCCTTTTGGAGTTTGTTGTAAGGGCTGTATTTAGGTTTAGGTGGCTTCCCAGCAGCTCTGTCTTTGTGCCTTCTACTGCTTATGTGCTGTTAAAATACATTAAAAAAAAAGATAGTTCTTTAATAGATCATTTAAGGTACTGCTTTACACAAGGATGCTCCAATACTGAAGTCTACTGCTCTCCACAACAGCATTGCTTTGACTAATTCATTAACGGGTGGGAATAGGTTCTGTTCCAATTTGAACGATCCTTTGCACATCACATATTGGGACTGTGATTCTCCACAGTGCTCAGTTCAACTCTGCTTCCACTGTAGTCAATTATTTTCTCACCTTTGTTAACTTCAACAAGACCTGAATTAGGTCAAAGATAGAAGCCCTTGAAGAAATCCTCCCTGTTTCTATAAAGCACCCATCCAATTCAATCCACTGCTGACAAAATCTTGGAAGAATATTAGATAGCAGAGCATCCCCTACTTGGGGGAGAAGGCAGAGGGAAGGTCACAAAATTGTTTAAATCCCTAAGAATCCCTTAATAAAATCTACGAGATTTTACAAGAATTCTTCTACCCAAACCTTATTGCACTATTAGATGTAAGAGATCTTTTTCAGAACTATATTTTTACTTTGATTTTAATTTTCAAGACCGTTCTCACAAAACAAGCAAACAAAAAAGACAAAGGACTGGACATTTTTTTTTTCCTGAAGAGAAGCAGAAGACAAGTATTGCTATTATCCATTACAGAATTTATCTTCATTCTTGTAAAATTCCTTAACAAGTATCTAATTCCAAAAGGCATATGGAATTAAACTAAGTGTTTTTCAGAACAAAGGCTTTGTTCATCTGAAGAACGACTGAACATAAACTTAGCGTAATTGCAATTTAGAGGTCATGCTTCTCAGTTACAGAGTAACACTGATAAAAAAAAATAAAATATTACAAATCCTCTCCATCCTGCATTTCTAAGAAGGTTATTCAGTGTTTTGTGAAAATACTGGCTGCACCCAACTCCACATCGTTGTAAAGGCAAATATCATGTAGTACACTAAATGGCAGGATTTATTAGCTTATGACAATTACAGCAGTCTAAAGACAGCTGTAACGTTGCAGCTTACAGCTTCTATAACTCTTTAAGAAATATACATAATCAAGAGCTTTTTGAGCAAATATATTCTGTGCACAGGAAAATAACATCCAGAAGAAAACATACAGCAGGAAATACAAGTACAAAGGGCAAAATCTGAAAGCTCCATTTGGATAAGAACTGTTAGACTGACACACTGATTGTGTTGGTACTTTATCGCCATAAAAACAAAGAACAGCCAAGGATTCACACTCTGCAAACTAGCTGAGTACCTGTTTCAGTTGTGTCTCAGAGTTTACGTGCACATCACATATTTCACAGTGAAATGTTTTGTTCTGAAGGCCTGTGTTTCCTTTATTCACAGGTCCTTTGCCTTTTACTCCTGCCCGGGGAAAGGCTTTTATGGTTCCACTTCCATTCCGAGCTTCCAGCATAGTTTTGTGCTTAGTCCCTGGAGACATTAGAAAATGGGAAACAGAAACAACTTTGGCAATTTGGTTGCATTCATTTTTTAATTTTCTTTTTAAAAGAAAATCATATGAACCTCAGCTTGGTGCCATGTGCTATCCTTGGAATATGCCTGTGTTTGTCTGTATCAGATTCATACCAGTGTAACAGTATTTCACATCTGATATTTAATAATTAAATTACATATCTGTAAGTAATACACTAGAACAAAGCAGCCACACCAGTAAGCAGTGGCACAATCAGGTATCCTGATGTGAAGTTAAATGGGTGTGACTTTTCTCATTAATTCCTGCTGCTAATAAGACCTGAATTGTAGCTGCAAAGGAAGAGTAACTTTGCTATTAATGATGTAGTTGTCTTTGATTTGTAGTCTTCCTGAATGGATTGATAAGCAGTATGCATTAGGTATCTTACACTTAAATCTGTAATTAATTACTTAGTCTCCAAATCAAAAAGGGGCAGAGGTTTCCGTCAGCAACCTATGTATCCTTAATGGCCTGGACAGAAACCAAAACGTGGGAGAAACATGCATGTGAGAAAAATGCACTTATATTTTGTATTAAAATAAAGATTGGATAGAAAACAACAGTGTCCTACTGTTTTACCTTTATTCAGTCTGAACAATTGCTTACACTGTTGACTTCCATGCAGGTAGTCTGTGATGATAATGGACTACTACTGTGTTCAGAATTAGTGTTTCAATGATAATTGTTGTATGCATCCACATACAACATGCACAGTTTATCAGCACAGACAGCAAAAACTTGGAGGGTTGTTATTTAAATATTCAGAATAATATTTTAGCTCTCATCTTGCTCAGAAAAATGTTTAGAGTCTACCTCTCATATGAAATTAAATAGGTTAAATGGGTACAGCTTTATGAACTTGAATTTTCACCAGCTGAAGATCTGGCATACAGCAAACACAGCATTCAAAACTGATTAGGCTTTGTTTCTCATGAATACCAACAAATTACCATTTCCTTTTTAATTTAAGTGGATTCTATAGGCATGCCAAAGTTATTTCTTTTTTTAATATGCCATAAAACGACTGATCATTTTGCTGCAGGCATATCATATCTGTATCTGTATTTCAAACCTCTGCCTGTCTCTTAATTCCGTCTGCTTTGCTGGCAGGTAACCCCTGACATCCAAAATCAGGAGTTCTTCTGTAGGACTGTTATAGGTGGTCATTGCTACCATATTAAATCCCAAGATCTTTCAACCCTGTTCACCACAAAGCAAATCACTAAGAAACTTAAAATAGTGACTGTGAATAGTGGCTCTCTACTACTCTCTACTACTCCTGTCAATGCTACTAGCTCTAATAACAAGAAAAGGTTTAAAAATTAAGAAAGATGGAGGTAAGCAATTACCCATTTATGCAGCAGTTGTTATCGGTTGATGAAAACAAAAGAAAAATACAAATAATTTAAACAAGTTATTAACAGACAATAAGGATCTAAGAGTTCTGTCTCTCATCATTGAACTCTGACTGACTGACTGACACTCCCTCTTTCAGCCCTAATTTGTTAGATTTCAAACAAAACTAATGGCATTCATACTTAGTTTGCTAACTGGCACAAAAAAACCTATGTGAACNATGTGGTGCTGCTAGTGGCTGTCGTGGGGATTTTCTCCACTTTAGAGGTGATCTCAGTTGTCATAGCACTGCTCTTCCGGACTTCCATGGTTGTCGTTGTTGATATTGCTGGTGTCCTTGTGGAAACATCTGTGGGCAAAGGGAGGAGATGGAAGGGAAGAAAAAAAAAAAAAAAAAACAACAGNCCTTTGCCTTTTACGCCTGCCCGGGGAAAGGCTTTTATGGTTCCACTTCCATTCCGAGCTTCCAGCATAGTTTTGTGCTTAGTCCCTGGAGACATTAGAAAATGGGAAACAGAAACAACTTTGGCAATTTGGTTGCATTCATTTTTTAATTTTCTTTTTAAAAGAAAATCATATGAACCTCAGCTTGGTGCCATGTGCTATCCTTGGAATATGCCTGTGTTTGTCTGTATCAGATTCATACCAGTGTAACAGTATTTCACATCTGATATTTAATAATTAAATTACATATCTGTAAGTAATACACTAGAACAAAGCAGCCACACCAGTAAGCAGTGGCACAATCAGGTATCCTGATGTGAAGTTAAATGGGTGTGACTTTTCTCATTAATTCCTGCTGCTAATAAGACCTGAATTGTAGCTGCAAAGGAAGAGTAACTTTGCTATTAATGATGTAGTTGTCTTTGATTTGTAGTCTTCCTGAATGGATTGATAAGCAGTATGCATTAGGTATCTTACACTTAAATCTGTAATTAATTACTTAGTCTCCAAATCAAAAAGGGGCAGAGGTTTCCGTCAGCAACCTATGTATCCTTAATGGCCTGGACAGAAACCAAAACGTGGGAGAAACATGCATGTGAGAAAAATGCACTTATATTTTGTATTAAAATAAAGATTGGATAGAAAACAACAGTGTCCTACTGTTTTACCTTTATTCAGTCTGAACAATTGCTTACACTGTTGACTTCCATGCAGGTAGTCTGTGATGATAATGGACTACTACTGTGTTCAGAATTAGTGTTTCAATGATAATTGTTGTATGCATCCACATACAACATGCACAGTTTATCAGCACAGACAGCAAAAACTTGGAGGGTTGTTATTTAAATATTCAGAATAATATTTTAGCTCTCATCTTGCTCAGAAAAATGTTTAGAGTCTACCTCTCATATGAAATTAAATAGGTTAAATGGGTACAGCTTTATGAACTTGAATTTTCACCAGCTGAAGATCTGGCATACAGCAAACACAGCATTCAAAACTGATTAGGCTTTGTTTCTCATGAATACCAACAAATTACCATTTCCTTTTTAATTTAAGTGGATTCTATAGGCATGCCAAAGTTATTTCTTTTTTTAATATGCCATAAAACGACTGATCATTTTGCTGCAGGCATATCATATCTGTATCTGTATTTCAAACCTCTGCCTGTCTCTTAATTCCGTCTGCTTTGCTGGCAGGTAACCCCTGACATCCAAAATCAGGAGTTCTTCTGTAGGACTGTTATAGGTGGTCATTGCTACCATATTAAATCCCAAGATCTTTCAACCCTGTTCACCACAAAGCAAATCACTAAGAAACTTAAAATAGTGACTGTGAATAGTGGCTCTCTACTATCTACTACTCCTGTCAATGCTACTAGCTCTAATAACAAGAAAAGGTTTAAAAATTAAGAAAGATGGAGGTAAGCAATTACCCATTTATGCAGCAGTTGTTATCGGTTGATGAAAACAAAAGAAAAATACAAATAATTTAAACAAGTTATTAACAGACAATAAGGATCTAAGAGTTCTGTCTCTCATCATTGAACTCTGACTGACTGACTGACACTCCCTCTTTCAGCCCTAATTTGTTAGATTTCAAACAAAACTAATGGCATTCATACTTAGTTTGCTAACTGGCACAAAAAAACCTATGTGAACTCTGAACACCAAAGGTAATGAAGCATGAGCTGTCATTTAGCTCTAAAAGGTCTGGAAGCTGCAAAAAGATAAAATGTAAGAAAATGGGTATCTTGTATGCAATAAATTCCTTTCTTCCCCCTTTATGAAAGCCTCTTTGCCTGTCATTTTTATTCTTTAATAGTTAATGAATTCCATGTAATTGCCAGTTTTCTGCCACCTCTTTGTCCCCTGCTGGAAGAGATCTAATCTATTCAGGGGAAGATAATTGCAGAGCTCTAGAGACAGAAGGAAAAAAAAGGAAGAAAGCAAGCACTGCTCCATCTCACCACTGTTGTGCGCCTCCAGCTGTGAGGCAGAGTTGACAGCGACTTTGCATAGTGAACAATACAGCAGTCTTTTTGCTTTTTCTTCCTCAGTCTCAACGGAAGGGCATGTGGTGCTGCTAGTGGCTGTCGTGGGGATTTTCTCCACTTTAGAGGTGATCTCAGTTGTCATAGCACTGCTCTTCCGGACTTCCATGGTTGNTGTATCCTAATGCTGCAACCCACAGAGAGCCAGATTGTGCCTGTGATGGTTTGACTAATGGTAATGAACTAAATCTGACCTTATTCTTTGTATTTTGTGTGGCTATAACATACAGTACTCGCATGTATCAAAATGCCACATATTCTGTCTCCTGCATCCTGCTAACACCCAGTAAATATAGAATTCATAAACTGAAAAGACAGGTCATTAAGACTGTAATGTAAAACTGAAAGATAATCCACTAAAAGGGGTCACATAAATTAACAGTACAATAGGCAGTTAAAATTTGTACGCAGCACTTTAGAGGCATAAACTGCCACAATACTGAATAATACTTATGCTGAGTAGCCAAGCTAGAGTTTTAACATTCTGTACTAATAGAAATAAAATTAAAATAATTGTATGTTCTTGATATCTGATATAATAAAACAATAAATTGATAATTCACTTGATATTAGCCAAAACTAATATTAAATGACTTAAGCTAATTATTAATACATTCATCCATGCATTATTATTATCTATTATTGCATACTAACAATACACACTAATAATAGTAATTAAATATACAACATTCTATACTGAGACCTACACAAACACTAATAAGATTTCTGCTTTGTGTATCAGTGGTATGTTTGGAAAAACTGTAAGCATATTATATACGTAAATCTATTAAGAAACCCAGTGCTTGCATCTAAGAACTTGTGCTTTTTCTGTAGTTTTCAAATACAAGAGAGTAAATACACAATGATTTTGTGGTTTGAGTAAAATACACACAACATTTGTATATGGCAGAATCATACGGTACTTCAGTACTTAGCAGGGTAAAGGACAGTAAGATCCATCACTGAGACAGTGGAGAAGACGGCAAGTAAGGGACAGGAGAAGGAGAGAAGGGACAGGAGCAGTTCTGCCTTTGCAGCATTTTATTTTGTTATATATTAAGCCTACTGAGTAGCAGCTTCCCTGGTAAGAAATCTTAATTACTTTACTGAGATAGTCCTGGAATTGGGTATTTTCCACCATAGACGGCTCATTTTGGTTTCTTGCATCGGTTGGTGTTAGCGATGCTCTACTCGTACTATGCTTTATTCATTGTCATCTATTAGAACAGGCAAAATAACAATTCTTTAGCTTATAGATCTCAGTATGTTCTGTGATGCAGGAAGGACACCACTAACTGATGCTGCAGAGGTGTGTTTCAGACTAATACTGTTCAACAACTTCAGTAATGACGAATGCACCAATTAACTTTGAAGACATCAGCAAACTGGGGACAAGTGCAAACACACTGGGAGACATGATTCAAAACAATTTTAATGTGTTGGAGAAATGGAAAAATAGATGCTTTTCA
>VZTO01021701.1:2874-31836 GCA_013400615.1 Syrrhaptes paradoxus
GTAGACAGATACATGATTTTCAAACATATTTAAGACATCTCCCAATAATGAGTTCACTTCCTTCTACATTAGACAGGATCAATATTTTGGAAATTTCCGTTCATTTAAACAACATAAAAAGCCCAGCTTAGCACTCGCTTATTAAAAAAAAATGAATAAACCCTAAAACTATTTGGCCTAGCCATGCACATCATAAGCCAGAATGTGGAGTAATACACACCATGTTACGAAAGCTTTTCGGTGAAAACCTTGCCTTAAATGAGCAGCTACGTAGCAAACAATATCTATGAGGCCAAGATTTCTACCTGATCCTGGAAAATAGCCACTCAAGTGGGATCACAAGTACTTACTACTCAAGTTACACACCTAGAATCTACTTAGCAGGCCTGATAGGGTTAAAACAGCAATACATAGAAGTCATTGCACCAAAGTGAGCTTGTGCTTGTCAAAGCTTACTTTTATCTTTGATCTACAAATATACCACTATTCCAGCCTCAAGTATGCAAGTACCTAGTAAAACCTGGACCAGTATGCCTGGTATACTTCAAGCACCATCCTTTACATTTGCAGGCACATGCATGCACACACACCTGTCCTCATGCTTTGCGGACAAACCACTAAATGCCTAATTTGAGTATTTTGCTTTGGTTACCATACATCACCAAATAGGTTGCATATGCATTCATAAGAGTTCAACTTATTATTCTATATACGAATTCTTCTCCTCCTTCATTTTTCATGTATCCTTTTCTGCTTTTTTCCCCCTGTTGTGTCTTGTGGGCTGTGGCCTTTACTTTTTGCTAGCTATTATAATGCCACCTTAACCACTCTCCATTTCCAAAGAAAACAAATGTTTTCAAATTCAAAGGAAAAATAAGACAAGCGACAATATCTCACCCTGAGATGATACAGCACCACTCCTGTGCTGAGGATATCATCATCCATGGCCATTAGATGAGGTAAACTAGAATCTATTGTTACTCCAACTTTTTGTTTGTTGATGTCCACACTGTATTCTTCCATGATGGCTCTCCTGTCTGTCCACTTACTTGTCCAGTCTTTGGTCAATTGCTCAATCTTAAAGAATAGGAGAGGAAACTCTTTCACCTACTAAGTAGGTTAATTTTTCTCATACATACATTTCTTCAGAAAGAACAGCATTTTTTTCTGGTTAATGGATGCAAAATTCTTTCACCAGTAGCAAAGCAGGTGTATTTCTGATTGCAGTACATTTCCATTGCAACAAAATGGGTAAAAACTGTACTACCACCTAGTGAAGCAGGTTTAATTTATTGAAGACTCATTCCCAAAAAGTCATAAATATATATGATCATGCTAACTAGTTCTTTTGCCTGTCTTTAAGCAAAACTTAAAATTAAGATCTCCAAACCCCTCCAGGTCACCAGTGAACAAATCTTAGTAATTTGGTGACTGCACAATAATTTCCGTTGAATAAACCGGAGGAGTTTAATCTTAGAAGACAGAGGGTCTGTATAATGATTTATTGTGATATATCAAGGCAGTTTTCAAACAAGGAGTAGGTTGTGCAAACTTAGTGATACACAATGGACACTATCCCATTAAGGACACAAGACTTTCATCACAAATTGGTAGAGACCACCCAATATACATTAAGGATGGCAGTTGAGTGCATATTCAGAGCAAACAGGAAAGGATTAGGAGAAAAGCATTTTCACTGTGGTTTCAGAAATTTGGCAATGCGATTATCCCTGGCCCAGTGGAACAGGAGAGAGTTACAGCACTAGATAGATCGCACATACCTTCATTTCATTCTGAAGAACCAGTTCTGTCAGATTTCCGTCTCTGTCATCACTCCAAGAAGGACTGGAATTCCTCTGTACAAACAAGAGTCAGCAAGATCTATGTGTTAGTTTCCTTATTTACAGCTGGCAGGCATGTTCTTTCACTCTCCAAGATTTCAAGGAGATGAACTCAGGAGAAGGAAAGACAAAACACACAGACAGTTGATATGGCCTTCCAGCATCTAGCCTACACCTCTCTAGCTATCGCATGCAAGTTTTTGTGAAGAACTGGTGAAAGAGCATTAACAGAGAGATGCTTCTGTGTAAACAAATCCTGGACTGTAGTGCCAGTCTCTCCCAGTAAAACATGCTCTTCAAGGCATGGAAAACCAAGATGCTATTATTATTCCAAAGGAAAAAACACAAAGAGCATCAGCTGTACTGTGAGGGCTCACAGATGCCCACAGCTTCTTTTGGGGGACAGAGTGTGCAGGCAGGCTGAAAACTCCAAAACTCTGTTGAAGTCTACTAGTTCACTTTTTGGGGAAAGAGGACTGTGGCAATTCTGGCAGGGAAATTACATCAGTGATTAATATTTCGCACTGCCTGAGTGCTTTCATATCCCTACAAATACAATATTTCTATTTCATGGTATTTCTGGACAACAAAAACATCCAACTCCATGAAAGACAGGCAAGGAAATCCTTTCTAATCATTACACAACTCCTTATACTTCAGGTTTATCATTTTCAGAAAAAGGAGAAATGACAGAAATGCAGTTAGTCTTATAATCATCATGAAATCACTCAGAGAACAGTTTAACTTCCCTCCAGTTACAACATGGAAAGATAAACAGATAAGATGAAAGTAAGCTGCTGTAGCTACCTAAAGTACCATTAGAGCTCCAGTTGGGAATTGTTCCTACGTACCAGTTCAAAGCTCATCAGCATCATTTTCAACCTATCAATTTCTTCTCGCAGTTCTCTTATCAGTTTTACATTTGCATCCTGAAACATTGAGACACAGATGTTGGAAAATAATTCTTTAAAAAATTCTAGCTAAAGAAGTCAATGCAGAGCTGTTCCAAGAGCCAGGAGGAGAGGAGAACAGACACACTCACAGCAGTACTCCCTGCTCCCCTCTGCCAGACCCTTGGGATGTACAGGTTATAATAACTAATAATCCTAACAGATCAGTAACTCTGCCAATATTTAGGGTAAAGACATAGGGTAAACATGAATATCATAACAATTCAAAGAGAAGGAAGACTGAAACTCAGTGGACAGAAATGAAGAATGTAAAATATGGGTGAAATTCTAAATGGTTGAAGTTGCAGGGGATCAAATAAATTATTTCTGTAATATCCAGGCTCCTATTTAGCTCTCATTAACATGGGAAATAGAGAAGTGAATTTTATTAATAGAGCAGATATACTGAATAAAAAATAATACACACAACAAAACTGAACAAGAATGAAAAGCAGAACTTAAGGCCTCACCTCATTCACTCTGGGCTTATTAATAATATTTTTGGCATTTGAAGCATATCTCAAGGTACTCATGGTTTCGTTGTAGCTGGAGCTGGCAGGAGAGATAGCTACAGAAAGAAAAAAATACAAAACAAACACTAATTTTATTTTTAAAAGTAATCACTTTTGGCCATTACTTTTCAGAAAGGTGGGGTTTTTTAACTTTTGCTTCTTTAAAAAACAAACCCCAAAATATCCTTAGGGATATTTCATTAAGCTCACAGACAATGTCTTCTCAAGATTGTATTTATAACCAAAAAAATAACTTTAAATCAAAACTATGACCTTGGAAAGATTCTTAAGTTTAACTTCACGCACAACCAGCATGCCTTTTTGTTTCCTTGAGTATCCTATGAAGTACTTATTAAAACCTTTACAAGGACAGATTTTAAGTGATATAGCTGTCACCTCACTGCAGTAGAAATGTATGTTAAGGGGTAACGTAGTGCATAATGTTAACACTAAATAGAAACCAAACTCACTGGCAATCATAATGGTCTTGGAGTTGCCCCCCAGACTGTCCTTCAGAAGCCAAGTGAGGATGGAGTCACGGTACGGGATGTAAGCTGGTCGCCTGATACCACTGATGCTGCCTGTGGAAGGACTGTCCGCATGACTGCTCTCCCCTTCGCTTGTTATGGTGTTTATGCTCTGGCAGCTGCTGGACATCTGTGAATTTTGTGCTGAAGGAAAAACAGAACAGAGCTCAGGAATGGGGTTGTCTTTTTCTGTCATGGCTATTTAATTTTCTTAAATGTCATTACAGTTTATGAAGACACCACACAGGTGTTCTGTTCAGATTTTTGTTGTAGGTATATACAAACATTAAGACCTAGCACATGGTGAGCGAGTCCTATGCTTTATCACTACCCTGCAACACAAAGAACTTCTTACCTAGAGTGGAGATGACAATTCCAAGTGTAACTAATGACTTGTTAATATTGGCACCTTCAGTAATTCGATCTTTACAGTAACTGGGATCAGCTCTTTCACTGCAGCACACGAACATGGGAAAGACAATGCAAACCAAATAAAAATGCTTAATTATTAATGTACAATCAATATGAAATTATTATGTGTTTTCACAACATACAAGAAAACAGAATTTGTAAGCTTTGCAATTAAAAAACCATATGTTTTGCACACTTTACATTGCTCTCTGGTTCAGAAAGTCCAAACCATGACCAAAGGCCACTGGTGCAAGCTACTGTTAAAGACTTATCAAAACATAAATTCACACCTGAACTGGGCAACCCAAAAAACCCCATACATTTCACAATTCTGCAAGGGTAGACTGGGTCAGTGCAGAAAAGTCTTTATATCCCCTTAATTCTACTTTCTGTGCTCAGACATGTACACTGATTTATATTCTTGAGAAAGAAAAATATCCTTTTCTCCATCTGTTCTATAAACACATCAGCAGAACTTCCCCTTTTCTATTGTCTGTCACATCCAGTATAACCACACGTTCTTCACTGAAATGCGTAACTAAGATCAGAGACTTAGGAACTTTTGGAACATGAACAAGATAAGCAGCGAGACATAACTATTTTCTCTCATCATGCTAGGAAGTCACAAGGAATATATTCCTTTTTTTCACCCTCTTTTCAAGCCCAGTTTTGGTAATTCCACCAATAGCTACCGGAAAAGCCACTTAATACAAATACAGGGTTGAATGGAACTTAAATATATGCAACAGCACAGCACTGGACCTGAGGACCCAGGAATTCCCTTGCCCAGCGAAATTCAATACGCAATACAGAAGAACAGATGACAGAGACAACATTAGCTCAATATTCCTTGTTACTGTATAGAAAAGTTAGTCTTACTATTATTTTACTGAAGTTTTAAAATATTAAATTTCACCTTTTAAGGCAGTACTACCAGCACCTTCAGAGAAAATTATCTTTTTGCCCCTCAATATATTATTACCTGCCTGCAAGGTCCACCAAGTTGATCTTGCTTGCAATTTCAGAGGGGAGATTGTTCTCCAATATAGCCTGAAGATAAAAATATAAATATAAATAAGGAAGATTATACCTCTTAATTAATTAATGAAAATAAAATAGATGCCCTCTTTTGTTTGAAACTGAGTTGTACTTCCGATTGTCCCACTGCCTTTCTTTGTGACCCTGACCCACTGACGATGTTCAAACCAGTAACTCAAAAGCTTTCTCACCCAATAGAGAAACTACCCTCTTATGCCGATTTCCTCTTGAAAAAAAACCTTTACTGCCTAGCAACTGTGAAAGGCTTCCTTGGAGATTTTGCAGAATTATTTTCCGCTCATGTATTCCAAAGGTCTTTTGTGAAACTACTGAAAAATACCCCAAAATGTTCTGTGATTACAGGATGTTAGAAGTGTGAGATAGAAAAGGTATATTAGATCACTGAACGACTTCCCTGCCAGGGAAGGATATAATTCCTCCAAAGAAAGAGTACATTGTCTCTGGGAGAGTAGTGGATGCCAAATGCTAAAGAGATGACCACATCTGAAAAGCTAGACAGATACAAAATTCCAGAAAGTGTTAAACTGATGCTATACCTCAATTAAGGATTTAAAAAAAATGTGACAAAATGTAACTCCAAACATATTCACATGTAATTTTTACAGTGACCTAAAAGGAGTATTGCATTCAAAGGGCTGAATAAAACTTGAAACGGTTCTTTTTACAATAGTCTTTGACATCACTTCTGACTACAAGCTTGCATAAATGAACAAGAATACTTCAGTAAACACTCAGCACATCAGGTGGTGTAGGAAGTCTAACACATCTGCAGTGTGATCCAAAGGAAGTAACAGCTTCCACTGATATTATTACAAACAGCACAAAAGACTGACAAGTAAACAATGCACAACACATTGAACAATGCTTTCTGAGAGTGAAAAAAAAAGGAATTTGGATTATTTTTAGCTAACCTGAGTGTAGTGGATGGTGAAGATAGCATGGGATCTGCTGCTGGCATTGTGAATATGTGTAGCTGCTGTGATTCTAGAAAGAACAACAAAATTATTCAATTAAAAAGGCTTATTTCCCTGTATTCAGGGAAAGAAAAATAACAGATACAGCAGATAAGCAAAGATGAAGAATGTGAAACCTGGAGTATGTGGTATGCTGTATTTTTGGATCTAATGAGAGAGTGTTTGGCAGAGGATATGGAAGGGTGGAAACCAAGAGTTAGAGGTGGTTCTGTCCACCAGAAGCACTCTGAAGAAATATCTTAAAGTACAGGTGTAAGGAGTTACATAAGGGTAGAACATAGCAGAGAAATATAGCCAGTGGCAGCATCATACAGCTCACCCTCAAGACCACTGAATGTACTGGCCTAGTACTTTTTTCACCATATTGTGCCCATTTTTACTTCTTGGCAGTTCAAAGGGTCCAAAAAGCTTCATATACCATTTCTGGAGCTCCCTTCTGTGACAGACTGTTATGGTAGTTCTACACTGTTAGAGGAGTCCAGTGAGACTAGGCAGTCTACCAGTCCAAGTACCAAAGGAATGCTGTACTTCACTCATATAGCACTTGCGTGCCTTTACCACATGGACGATCAACCATTTGGCTCCAGCTCTCCGACTCACTGCTCTCTGGCTTAGCAGGTAGCAGGCACAGAAGGAGGAGGAGCAGCAGCAAACTCTCACTTTCTGTAACACAAACTGTTGGAATTCCTGCTTTCTTTCTTGTTGTTTTGGTAAGACAAACCCAAAGAAAGCAGAGTTTTGCCTAGGGCAGAAGCCAGGTCACAGGCCTTTTCCTTTGTCACTCTTGTAGCTTGCCTTAGATATCGACTATATGTGCAACCTTTAGCATCAGTTTTGCCAAGCTTACCCTCAGCAACAGTGGACAATTTTAGTAGTGCAGACAAGGACCAAGGAGCCACATTTTTGCTAGGAGCCCAGCTGTCAGAGTACTGCAGAGACCAGCTGCACCAGAGAGCAGAGAGCTGCAGCTGTGCGTATGCCACTGAGCACCTACCACAGGAGGCCAAAGCCAGGACTTTCCTACATGTTGCTCTTGCTTCCTACACCTCCACAGCCATGGGAGCAAGCACTGCCAAAAGCTATGGACAGCTGAGTGCATCATGGTTATAAGTGAGCCTAAGACTAAGCAGAAGAACGTGAACTAGTCTCTAGATGTCGGAGGAGAAAAGCAAGCAATTAGATAAAGGGCAGAAGACAGCACAGTTCTACAGTGGGCAGAGAAGATAAGGGAGCAGCACTGAAGCTTATAAAGCAAAAGAAAAAGTGCCCCAGGATTTGGAAGAGAAAGTGTTAGTACTCGCTTCTCACCTCCAGCAATACACAGGGTAACTGGAGGGCAAGTTCACACCTCAACTACTCAAAACCCATGTGAGCATTTTTATAGAAGAACGCATGTATTAGTTTTTCATATATTCTATTTCATCATGGCATGTGGTGTACATTAATATTTTTAACTGTTCTAATAATATTATCTAGATTCATGGGTTGTTTTGCTTTACACACCACCAGGGATACGCTTTTGGAAATCTGTAAATTTCCTGCATGAGACTGAATCTGGCAAAGTGCCATGAGAAAAAAAAATAGCAGCACTGAACAACAAAAATAACGATTGCATGTTGAAAAACATATTTATTTTATAATGGATAGGTGTAGCCACAGCAGGGCTGGAGACGGCCTGATAAAATTGACTGGTAGAAAAATAAATCTTTGCCAAACTGTTGTTAGTACAGGAGCTGCCCTCTCCCCCATGGAAGGCACCACCCATGTTCTTCAAGGGGAGCTTCCCCTCCTATCTTTCCTGTAGAGTCAGAGCTGGAGCTGTCATGCCCCATCTGCTCCTCTCCTGCCTCCAGCTATATGGGGCAATTGCAAGCTGTTCCCCACCCCTAAGATTTTGCTGATGTTCATTTGACAGCATATGCCAGACTGCAGGTGTTTTGAATTAGCTTGCTTGCATTTATAATGTGCTGATAAATACTCTGCAGAATATTTCATAAGAAGAAAGACTAAGTAAATAGGAGTTTCCTGTATATTCCAAATAAGTTTTCTAAAAAGTTTTCCAGAAAAAGAAGTTGCTTGGTTTCATGCAAGTGACAAAGTTTGAAACTTCAGCATCACAAACTCACACACAAAATATTGAACCCCAGATTTTCTTTTCTCTACATGTTCTGTTTCCTTCACAATGAGACAACTGTAGGATTACGGTAGTAGACAAACTTGAAATTTGTTATTAACCTGAAAAAAGTTTCCTCTTACCATAGAGTTGCATCTATTGACCACTACAAGCAGAAGCAGCAAAACTTAAACCCACTGTATATTCTATGTTTTTGTGATAATGCAGCTTAGGTGTGGGAATAAAGAACCGGTGGTTAGCAAAAATGTAAACTGACCTTCAAGTTAGAGAATGATTACGGACAAGTGAGGCAGCACTGCAGAAAACCCTACTGCAGGCATGAGAAGCAGCAGATTCAAAGCACCATGTAGTGGAAAACAGACAAAACCTGAAGGTCAGTAGAATGTGAAAACAAAACTGAGATGATGTAATCCTGTGTAATAAATTGGGAGCTTGCAGACAGGACAAGAGATTTTGCTCTCAGGAATGCTCCCCCTTGAGCAAACTGGAGTACGTTTGGTGTGCTTCAGGGTGCTGTCCTGATCCTAGCGAGTTGGAGATCGGCACTTAGGTTTTATTTACTTCTCAGCATCACTGATATTCTAAAATCTCAAACTCTCTTAATATAAATTTCAGAACTGTGATTTGTATTTGGAGGATCCTTTCAAATATAACTCTTTTCCATCACTGTAACGGCAGTTGTATTGATATCCAAGACTCTCTGTTGAAAAAGTAAAAAAGTGTCTCGACTAATGAGAGACAAAATCATTGGCTTCACTGGTGTGTCAATTCCCATGGTTCTCTCATAGCAAACACACATGATTTGGACTAAGAACTTAAAAAAAAAACCCTCTAAAAAAAACATAAAACAAATACTTATCTTTTCAGCAGTTCTAAATCACCAAGTTACACTAACAACTGAGTTGAAAGCTAAGCTGTGAGCAAGTGGAGGAGAAAAACGAAAGCCTGTTTAGAGCAAAACATTTTCCTGGCATGCATTTTTTATCCCAGACAGATGGTTAAATTTTGTGGATATGTCAGCATGGGATCAGTTTTGAAGAAACAACTTCTTGAGTGTTTGTAGCTCTTACCATAGATAATATGAGGATACAGAGGATACATAAGACCTTACATGTATGTCATGCAGGATCAGAAAATCTGATATCCTGTCACAATAAAGCCTTGGCAACACTGTCAGTAAAATAAACATCAAGGAAATCAACACATGGTGAAAGAAGTGTTATATAAAGATGGAGCTGTTTTGTTTTATAAAATACCTTTTAGCTATGCCTTCTTCTAAAAGCTGTACAACTTGCTTGTAGTCTGTAACTAAATGTTGAGTCAATCCTGCCAAAGATTTAAAGAGTCAAATGCATATTTTTCCCAGGAAGTTTCAGTCAGTTTACCCAACAATTTACCCAGCCCCAGGTGCCTTAGGACATTCTGCTGGGATGCCAGTCTATTCTACAAGTAGTCTCTCAACTAGAGTAATTATTTTATTTTTTAAAAAAAAATTTTTAAAAATAAAATTAAAAAATTGCAGTCCATCCTCCAGATGCAGTGACATCAGTACAAAAAATGCCCACTAATTGGGTACGGACCCATTAAAGAAGCTTTTTGCCACTGCCTCTGGATAAAATCACGTGACTAACAGAATTAGAAACCATCCCCTGTGAATACTTACCACTTACTTAACTAGGCTTCATCCTGCAATGCTTTGGAAACTTCATGTTCTTTTCTCCCCAGAGGGTACCCAAATAATGATATGAAACATTTGGCCTTTTTATATATTTTGCTTTCAGTATTTTTTTAAATTTGATTTTATTTTTAAGGGGGGGAAAAAACCCACTGAAGACAAACGAAAGAAACCCTGCACTGCAGAGCCTGCTGTGTGGGAGTAGTGGCTGTGACTGAGAGGACCCCAGTGGAGGGCAGTACTCTGCTGTACTGTAGCTGCGCTGCCAGCCCCTTGCAAAATGCAAATTCCAGCAGACACAGAAAATTAACCTCAACAGGCTTCTGTTTCACATAAAGCCAGTTTAATATGCCTCATTTGCATTTTATGGGGATCATTAGTTATCATTTGTACTGCAGTGACTCCTAAAAATCCACCTGAGTTTTGAAGCAAGTCTTCGTCATACAATACCTAGTAAAAGACTCCTTTGCAGAATGTTTTATCTCTGAGCTGGAATCCCGGGCTACCTCTTCCCCTCACACTGATTCAGGTTTGGTTTGTTTTATTGCAGGCCACAAAAGCATGAATGAAGGCAGAATACTAAAAAATGTCATTTGTTTGTATCCAATAATTTATCTACTGTTAGAATGTAAAGTCAAGATGAATATAAAAATTCAACAAGACTGAAATAAGTTCCTTTGACATTGTTAGAGAATATCCTTACATGATAACAGCTTGCTTAAATTTAAATGAAAGCAAAATCTAAGCCAAAGATGGTAATTTATTTTAGTCTTCTAACAACTGTTACACATAAAGAAAAACAAAAGATTTTTGGATCGCCCACACTTAAAAAAAACCTCTTAACTGTAGTGTGCGTGCTTGCACACTCGCACACACACAAAGTACAGGATGATTTTCAAACAAAAGCATTTCTTCTGCTCTCTAGTGTCCCCTTACAATACATTCATTCCAGAAGTCATCACATTTTCCATTTGAGAAAGAGGCCCATTATTTTTCCAAACAGCACTGGGATCTTCAAAGCTCAGAATATGGAAACTATCATATATTGTTTTCCCAGACCCTCTTCCAGAGTCTTATTTAACTGAAGAAAAATCCAGTTACAAAATAGAAGCATACCTACATTTCCATAAGTACTGGACTAGTGAATCTAGCACAGAGTTCAAAACACTTAGTTTTTCAATAAGGCAAATGAAATGTTGTAAATGTTGTTTGAAAAGAAATGACAGTGTTCTGTTGGCCGCTAGAAAAAGAAAGGTCATTTTCAAGTCCCATGGAATGATCAAAACCAATTCCTCGTCTAGAAATCTGCCTTGGAGTAAGAAAGGATCTCCCCTAGAAATCTGTCTCAGAGTAACAAAATAGATTGCATCATTTCCTGAGTTAAGAGAGGCCGATTCCTTAACAGTGCAACCATCTGTGAGGGAGAGGTCTGAAATTATTCCAACCCAAAGCACTGAAACACTTTCAGCATTTTAAAGGCTACAAGCTGGAAACCATTCAAAATACTTGGTGTTCAGAGCTGGGACTTCCTGACTGGTCTTGCAAATGGAAAATGCATCACCCAGAGCATCTAAGTATCCTTGAAGGGGTGAAGTTTTCTGATTTGCCTCTCTGTCTGTTCTTCATCCAGTGCTAACTGTACCCTGGGTATCATTGACACTAACCACAAAAGTGACTAATGGTACACTGGGGAGCTCCTGATCAAAGTCAGCTAACATTGAAACTGTTGATAGCTTGCAAGAATTATGATGTAAACACAGATGATAGCCTTTAACATACTGGTTCTATGGGAAAAAATGGAAAATTTCTGAGCTTTGCTGATGTTCACTGTTATTATTTCTCTCATACAGTAAATTGCCTGGAAGGGGAATACAAAACAAGATCCCCCTCTCGTAAGCTTGGTGATAATTCTGATCTCAGCCATTGGGCTATTGGAATTAATATTCTTGTGCTCTGATCCTGCACAGGAAGACTACATATGAAACTGACAGACATTACTTCAGCAAGTAAGGCCCTCATTACAGAGATCAGCAATTGTTGATTGCAGCAGTATATTACTGCAGTTGAGAGGGGCAGTGTTGTGAACCACTTCATTTTCTTGAATTTGATTGTATTAAACTCAAGCTGACTGTACTCACAGAATCACAGAATGTTAGGGATTGGAAGGGACCTCNGGTCACCCCTCAGTCTCCTCTTTTCCAAGCTAAAGAGACCCAGCTCCCTCAGCCTTTCCTCATAAGGGAGATGCTCCATTCCCTTCATCACCTTTGTGGCTCTGCGCTGGACTCTTTCCAGCAGTTCCCTGTCCTTCTTGAACTGAGGGGCCCAGAACTGGACACAATATTCCAGATGCGGACTCTCACCTGCATTTGAAAGACTCCTGGACTTTCTCACTGCTGCTTATTTTTGACATGAACTAAGGAGTGCAGTTCCAAAAGGAGCTGTGTAATCACACCTTCTTTATTAGTCCCTCTTCCCAAAAGACACCAAGGTTGTCTCAAGCAAAGCAAACTGTTACAGTTCTTAATTGTATAAACTGTATATAAGCAAATTTATTTACTTATATATACTGATATACACATATCTAAAAAAAAAGAACTGTCATCTGACTGTTGCCCTAAGCCACTGACTCATCAGCCTGAAATCACTTCTGTTCACATGCTCTCACAACAGCATCTAGTTACAACCCATGATGCCTTCAGCAGAGAAATTACTTCATTTTTCATCCATGTGATCAGTTTTTCTAAAAATGTGAATCACATCTATCATTATTTTTTTTTCTTACAGGCATTAACAGAATGATTTTTGGAGGCTGTCGTAAGAAACAGAGGAAGAGAATCTTCAAAAATATTCATACTGCATTTACAAATGTGGCAAGAGCTGGAAAATATTATTTAGGTTAATCTTTTTTCCATTATCCTTTCCTCTTATTTTACAAAATCTAATCATTTGGGAACTTTTGTGGGATATTTCAGAACTCTAGCATAAAATTGTTCCACTTAAAATCTTTAGTTGTGTCTAGGTATAAAAGCTGTGTTCAAACAGGGTAAAATCAAAAAATAAAAAAAGCCCCCAAAACCACCTCAACAGAACTGGAAAAGAAGTGACAGATTTGTCCTGGAAGCTTCCAGATGAAGACAAAATACTGACAAGATGCAAGCCAGCCCATTGGCAGAAGCTATAACTTCATTTTCTTTTAAAACAAAGAAACTCCATCATATGAAGCCAAGGAATCACTGGAGATATAAGGCCTGAAAAAAGGGAAGGAAATTGCCAAGGAAGGAAGCAGTTTAAAGACCTTTTCTTGTGCGGTGAATAAGCAGCTGCTAAAAGAAAATAATTAGTATCTGTACTCCACCAACAATGTATTCTCCAAAGACAAGCAGGTAGATAGAAAGAGAATCTTGGAAAGACTTCAATAAAGGCCAAATGTCTATAGATCTGCTTTTCAAAGAATGGTAAGTCTGCAATACTAATGAGACCATCAATTCATCTATTTTTCCAACTCTCCCTGAACAGGATGCTGATGTGCTGGGAAAGCACAGCTGAAACAGCCCGAATGCGAGACAGTCCCTTGTGTATAGGACTACGCAAGTTCAACACTTCCCAAGTGCTTATTTCAAATTTTGAGAGGAGGAACAGGTAACAACTGTTGGTTATTAGATGTACCATGACTGATGCTGCAGGTGCCCAGGGAATGAGAGCTGGGAATTCCAGGTTCCATTCAAGCACAGGGTCAAGTCACCCTATCTGTTGTCACATCTTGCCTTAATCTTGGAAGTGAGGATAACAACCTGATGTGTAATGCCGTGATAAGAAAAAGAGAGGGAGAAAAATGAACCAGGAAGAACAGAAGGAATTCACTAAGCCAAGAGACAAGGACCAACAAAATCCTGTGTAATATGCACTTTGCATACTAAATGCAGACCCCCCAGGTGTTACTACCCACTTGGTGGCCAGCCAAGCAGTTGCAGAGTCAGTGATATCAGAGGCAACTTTGGAATTCTGCCCATAAGGCACACTGAAAAGTATGTATTTACTTTCTAAACAAAACTCTCTAATTTTTGAAAATTGCATCAGTTTGAAAAAGGCTCTTCCTTCTGATCTCTACTGTAAAGCTATTCTGTATGATTTTGCACCAGTGCACTGATTGTGAGGGACATGCCTTGTGTCAGTTATTGGTCAGATAAATGGCAAGGCAGCAGGCAAACTTTACATTGACAATTTACAAAGAAACAATGGGCAAACTCCAGTTTAGATATGTAAAAGACCCTGGAGTGAAGGCATCAACCAAAAGTGAAAACAAACTGGAAGTACAAAAACAATGAGAAAAAAGATAAGTAAAATAAGGCAGACAACTGAAACAGAAAAAAATACATGTGGCTTTTTAAAAAAATCTGTTCTCTGCCACCTGATTTGAAGGCTATGATTCCCTAGAAAACACAAAGCCACCTGAGGGGCTGCTGTTGCAAGTGTGAATTTAAAAGTATGTGATATTTTAATCGTATAACGCACCTAAATTACCCATCCTGTGCTTTTTCAGTTTAATGAAGAAAACGAAGCTTATTGGGCTCTCGGGTAATACAGATTTCAATTGCTTCTCATGGCTTGGCCTGCAACATCACACAGTTGAGTTTATCTACTTTTTAATCATTATTATTTCACACATATACTGCTGCCAAGGACTGAAACAAGTACAGAGGGACAGGCTGGTCTGTATAACCCATTTACAGATGATGTTGGTGGATTTCTTGATGGAGTTAAGATTTCTTTAAAATAAAAGAAAGCTCACACACATCCTATTCCTTGAAAGGCAAACAGAAAGTGCAGGATATCCAGCCAGTGGGATAACAGAGGCAAAGCTTTCAGTATATTACACACCTTCACATTAACAAGCAAAATAATTGAGGAAAGTGACTCTTCTATAGTAGAAGCAATTAGGATCACGCCAGGAATGTATGCAAAAATACACACAGAACTGATACACATTTACTTGAAATTCTGATGCTTGTTGTGAAGCTCACTCTCACCTTGTACATAGGGTCCTGTTTCAGGGTGTTCTCGGACTCGAAGTGTGTAAGGTTTCTTTCGGTCTGGTTGTTTTAACAAATCTCGGACACGCTCATTATAGATTTCAAGAAAACTGAAAAGAAAAAAAAGGAACATTAACTGCACACAAATAAAAAAAAGAGAGAAAGTACATATTTAGAAATGTAACTACCTGAATCTTACATAGATCTTTCATTATAAAGTTAACGAATTCATTTTCATTATCCCTGTCCCTTGCCATGCAGTGCATGTAGAAAGAACTTACGAGTAGTATATTTCCAAGAAAGAGACATTCAGTATTTTATTTAAAACTTCATCAAGTATGCTTTTTTAACACTAGAGAGTTCAAACTCTCAAATTAACAAACATAATGCTTAATTAGATCAATGGAAACAATGAACAAGAATGGATTCTACGATTATGGCTCAAATTTTAGAGTTAAACAAACAGGAAGTAACTTTTTAATGCACTCCTGCTTCACTGTCTATACAAAAGTGAACAGACAGCATCCAAAGGACTATACTGAGATAGAAAACTAAAACTAACACTTTGTCATCCTTCCTCTGTTTTCTCCCCCTTATTCCAAATTATTATCATCTGAGAAAACAGAAAGAAAATAAGCTAGCCTGTACTTTGCTTGATTACAGGAATATGTTGCTGAGAGCATTCATAGCATCGCCCAAAACAGCGACACACTTACCTGACCTTTACTCTGCAAGAGGCTGTCTGGTCTGAGTAATCATCCTTCCTTGAAAAGAGTCCCTGCACAAACCAGATGCTTACGTAAATTTTAAATCTATCAAGAAAATCATTTAACTGCTTCAACAAATGCAAGGGAAATAAAATGTAAGTACCTCACATATACGAGGTGTCAGCCCAATGGATGCCTTCAAATAATAAACAAAAAAAAAATTAAACAATATACTTGCTATCACTCTTACAAAACTTATGGTCAAACAAAAGCCAAGTTATAAGAAAAGGACGCAATCAGAGTACGGCATTAAACTAATGACCGGTGGATTACAACTCTGTAGTGTAGTTGAGAACAGCATGGCAATGTTCTGCTACTCCAGCTGAAGCATCCTGGATGTGAAACACTGCAGGGACTCATGTGCTGTGTAATGTCAGCTGTCTTAGCTTCAGTGCTAACACTATTTATAGCAAAAGTCATTTTAAAGCAACTTATACAGCATCGATGAGAAGCTGAGAGGCTTGGGTTAAATCTGACATAAAGATACTGGATATGCCTGTGTCAGAGGTGTCGCAGTCTAGCTGAAGCCAGGCCAACACTGAAACTGGCTTGATTGGTCATGAATATTTTGGTTTTTCCTTATTCTACTTTTATTTCTTCATGCTATGGCAGTACAGAACAGGTTTAGAACAGCTTTATGTTCTAGATTTATAAATCTGGTCTCTCAGGGAGAACAGGATATCGGCTGCTTACAGTCCCCAAACTAGCCGATTTAAACTTTGCCCAGTCTACACAGCACTGAAGTAACGGTGTGGTTTTGTGTGATGAACTGTTCTTATGACATGGTTGCTCGTATTTTAGCAATCGCAGTGCCAACATATCCCAAGAAAGACTCCCAGGCTTAGGTGGAACCTGCTTGCTGAACAGCATGAAAGGCTTTTAGAAGGTTTTAGAAGGCACACTTGAAATGGTGTTGGGGGGCAGAAACTCCAGGTTCATCAAGTGGACCACCGTAGACAAAAGTTCAGTTTGTACCAAACACATTTCTTCCTAGTTTTGAACACTGTTTCACAGTGAATACATGTTATTAAAGATCACATCAAAGCAGGATTCCACTAGAGAAAAGAAATCCCTTTATAAGCCAGAAATCTCTTAGAAACATCACACCTGGAAATTTCTGTGGAAATAAATAACCAAAATTTTAAGATGTGGCCGTTCTAAAGTGCTAAAATATTTTCTAACTAATGTAATACAGGTATCCTAGCTTGTCACCCATTAACCCTAATTTTACCAATTCTTCAGGCTTTCATACAGTTAAGCTTGACATATAATAAAATGAATGGAGAACCAGGTCATGATTGCTGATGACTTGATGTCTGTGGGAAAAATAAAATTTTAAAAATTCAAGCTCTTGTCAAAAGAGCAAACCATACCAGAACAGTCTTTCTTATCTTCAGAGTTTGAACAAATTTTATCCTTATTTCACCTTAAAAATGTAATTCCATAGGTGTAGGAAATGGTCGTCCACTCACACAAAATGTTAATTTTTTTCTTTTTTAGGGGCATGTTTTAACAACAGCCAAGAACATTTATGAATAGAGGTCAAATTCCCTTGTATTACAGCAGAACGTAAGAAACCCTCAACTGACTCCATCAATCCAAGTAGTAAGGTTAAAACACACTTTAAGCGGTTGCTGGTAGACAAGAATCTTAAAATGCAACAGCCTCTGCAAATGCCATTCAAACAGGTTTCAAAACCGGACTTGAAGCGTAGTTTCCACAGGCCAAAGGATAACTTATACAACAGATTAATGTCTCAAGTAGATAACGAAGCCCATTACAAAAGTATTCCTATGAATTGTACCTAGTTTTTTTGGAAAAGTAATTTAATCTCAGCATAGATCAGACTGCCAAAAAATTATATGAAAATGAATACTTTGTATTATCTTGAGCTATACATTTATAAAAACCAGAACTATTCAAGGGATTCACAGACTTTTTTTTTGTCCTCTAGCATGGCGGTAAGATTCATACATAGTAAGATGAAGGTTATCTAAAATAAATACTTGAACTACACCATATTTTCTCAAATTTTCTAGCTGACGCTACATTATTTGCCTACATGTAAAGGCTTGACTCTCATTTTATGTATCTAAATACCAACTAAAACACGTATAAGCATTCTTTGCACCACAATCACAGTTTTAAAATAAAATGATGCTTCTGCTGGACATCCCACCCTCGACCCTAGGTGTAAAATGAATGGTGTAACTCACAGGTGTTCCCATCATTGTGTAAGTTTTTCCTGAACCTGTCTGTCCATAGGCAAAGAGGCAGATGTTGTATCCTCTAAATGCACCTGACAACACAGAAGTGCCAAGGTCCTGGAACACCTGGAAAGAGCAAAAGACAAAACAGGTCATGAATAATATGCTTCCCTCTAAATATTCTGCATTACTTGTGGATCTTGAAGCTTTTAAAACTCCATGGGAACAAGGATCTTCACTCTATTTGTCTTCCTAATTTATCAGACACAATGTTAAGTGCCCAGCATTCACTTATTAGATCTTCTTCCAGATGCTGCCATGTCAAGCGCAGTGCTGACACTGAGCAGCTGTGTTTAATTGTGCTTCCCTGCCTGCTGTCTCTTATTCTGTATGAATTCTTGAGGATCTCCCCCACCCTAAGTTTTTACAGTCCCCAGCATAACTCTGACAGAAAGGCAGAATCAACACTCTTCGATGCAATGACATTAATAGGAAGATTATCACATGTCAAAAGCAAAGTGAAGTCTAAGCTGTAGCCTGCAAGCAGGCCTCACCCACACAATACTAATATCTGACCTGTTTGGTTGGTAAGCAACACCACCAAAGGCTAAATGCTTTCTTTTCTGCTTGTGCCACATGCACAGTGATGTGCCGCCTTCTCATCACAGTACAGAGCCAGGAACTGTTACCATCAAACCAGTGTCAGCCTCTAGGGGCTTCCAAAACTCTCACTGGTCTTGCCACACCTGCAAAAATTGGACCATCACAGCCAGACTACCCATACAGAAAGATGTGAATAGCCATTCCTCCTGCTTCCCCTGTTCCTTTTTTTGGAGACAGAGCTGCCCTGCTTGACCATGTTCTCAGCACATCAAAGCCTTGCCAGTGACCAGCTGAAAGGACACCTGATAAGGTTTGCTAGAAGTGAACAGTGGATCAAAAGGTTCCAGTAGGCAGGATGCCAACCCCTTAGCACAGCTTTGGCCTTTCAAAAAGAAACATTACAAATATTAATGGTTTTGCCATTCACACAGAAAACTAGCTAGTATATATAGAGAGATGCATACAATTTCCGTATTTCACTGCTGTGAAATCTCATCCATTGCCAGGTCATTTGCTTCTCCAACAGACAGATAAATGTACTAAACCTGATATAAAAATCAGTAGTAAAATGTATTTCATAGATATCACCACTTTACCTAAACTGTCCAGAAAAGAAATTAAAAATCCTTTCCTGAGGCTTTTCTCTTCAGACCATATTTCAACTCAAACAGAGACACGACACTAACTTCTAGATGAAGAATCAACAACATTCCCGTTCAGCAGAATTTGGCTACCCCTGCCCATATTTGTAAGGGTATGCAGCATGTCAGAGCATCTGCTTCATGAGGATTATCAGGTCAAGGAACTTTTCCATTTAAAGAGTAATAGTGAAAGACAAAAACAAAGCACATAGACACAAATGTAACAGACAAGGGATAACAGAGATGGCAACAAACTCTCCAGTCACTACTGGACAGGCCATTAAGGAACTAAAGCGTAGCTTTGGAAAGGGCCAACCTGTATTTCATAACCAACAAGCTGGGGGAAACAAGAGGAACAGAAGGATTTGAGACATCTGAGGGGGGCCTGCAGGGTTATGCAAAGTTTATTAAGAAATGTTTAAGGTGAGGGTGTCAGGAAGGAGAAGGCAGTATTAAAGGAGCTGGTCCCATGTAAGCAGCAGTAGATCAGTATGTTCATCTGACATGTACCTGATCCCCACAGACTGTCCTATTTTCTTATTAAATCTTTTCTTGCTGACCTTTCCATGTAACTATACTCTCTATCCCATGTGGAAGTGCTGTAAGGACTAGACACCAGCAGCTGGAGACACAGGAGTGAATTTGAGGTCAGCAAAGGAGTCAGCAGACCTCAGGTGTTAGGGCCATCAGATCGGTGGTGCCAGCAAACAAAACCAGTGAGAGGCTCAGCGCTGGTAGCCAGTAGGGCCTATGGAACATGGGTCCAGGGTGCCAGCACCAGGGAGACTAGTGGGAGTAAATTCAGGTCATCAACTGAAATCAACCTCAGGTAATACATCCCTCACACCTCTGGTGCCAGCAACTGGAACAAGTAAGAGTCTAAGTGCCAGCAAGTAGAGTGGGGCTGTGTGTCATAGGGTCTATGTCCCAGGTAGTAGGGGAATGGAAGCAGTGTGAGGGTCTCCATCAGCAACTGAAGAGGGGACCACGGGTCCCAGGGCCTGTGTTCCAGGTGCCAGCTACTGGGGTGTCCGAGGTGAAGCAAATGAGGGTCTCAGCATCAGCACCTAAAGCAGGGAAGCACCACCCACAGAGCCTGTGAGGAGGGCAGAGAGGAGGCTGGAGTGCTGATATGCACAGGTACAAATGTAAAAAGCAGACATTTATAGATCTGGAGTGCAGAGAGTAGGATTTTGGGGCAAACCAAACGGGAGTCAAGTACTATAAAGAAAAGAAGTAAGAAATGACAGGATGTGTTATCTTGAAGTAATCAGGTCAAGGCAAGTCTGTGCCCACTTCCTTCCAGAATATCAACATTAAATAAATTCAGGAATTTTGCATAGCTTGTTGCACACAGAAGTGGCCTAAAACCAACCTGTGTACTCCAAAGCAGTTTATAAACCTCTTCCTCACATAGCAGAACCTCTTACAACAGGGATAAATGCAGCCTAGAGAAGTATCTTGATTCTATGATAAAAATTTTGAACAAGAATAGAATTCTAAAATTATTTCAAAACTTTTTTAATCTGAAGAAGGTGGCAAGGAATTTAACTTTTTGTGATTAAATAGTCTACCATCTAAAGGACACTTAAAGACATTTGTCAGGGCTGTTAATGCCAACCCTGGGCTTATGGAGCACCTGATTTGAGTCTCTTATTCTTTACTAGAACAGCAGTTTTCCTTGGATGATGTGGAATTCTGTAAGACTACATGACTTTGCACTGGAGGTTTGTTGAAACAACTTATCTGAAGAGAAATTATGCTAATATAGGGAGGGGAAAGACAGAAAGAGGAGAAAGACATTGAACAAGTCACCAGTACCTGGAAACTAGGAACCAGTACCAGCAGGAAATAGTTTTGCTGCTTCAGAAAGATGGTGTAACAGTTCAAGCCATTGATGATCACAAGGGCCTTCCTCACTGCTGGGCCAGGACCTTCTGAGTTTCCTGCATTAACTGTTGTAACTTGCACTTGTCCTGGCCAAGGCTTTGAACTTCACCTGAGGAGCAACTGCCTATCTTATGTGCCCAAGTGCAATTTATGTTTCAGTCTGGTAGCATAACCAAAGAAGACTGAAAAAGTTTGCATTTAAAGGGTATAAGCATATGAGTTGTACAGATATCTTCAAAAATCATCAAGAAAACAGGTAAGATCAAATTGAATATAGTTATATTTTTAACAAAATGACAGTAGAAGTGGCATCCCTGGTGCAGAAACCTTAAATTGTTCTTAAAAAACACATTTCAGTTAAAATGGTCTGGTTTTCTAGTATGGACAAGGGCAAATTACTAATAAGTTCTGTGATTCTTTGAGTTAGGACTGAGTCATAAACCTCAGGTTGCTGCTTAAGAGTTGGTAAGCCTTGTACCTTAATATATACTTAAGTCATATATTTTATACATTTCCCTATAGTTTCGTAAGGGCAGGATTCCTGGTGCAATCTTCCTACATGCTTTTAACATACAGGTATCCAACTGTACAACATCTTATGTAAGACTTCACAGTGAGCAGCTTAACTTACCCGTTCTATTTAGACGCTCTGAACTATTTCTTGTATCTTCTAGTGGAGCACTGAAATAGGTTTTGAAATGTTTAAGTGATCTGTTGTTATACTTGAAGTAGCCGATTCTTACCTAATACAGAACAGTTTCAACTGCAAATATGTTCATCACAGAATCACAGAATGTTAGGGATTGGAAGGGACCTCGAAAGATCATCTAGTCCAATCCCCCTGCCGGAGCAGGAACACCTAGATCAGATCGCACAGGAACGCATCCAGGCGGGCTTTGAATGTCTCCAGAGAAGGAGACTCCACAAACTCTCTGGGCAGCCTGTTCCAGTGCTCTGTCACCCTCACTGTAAAGAAGTTTTTTCTCATATTCAAGTGGAACCTCTTATGTTCCATATTATTCATATTGCAACAGCTTGGACAGCATTTTGGTATGCCTGAGCTGCACGATTAGGACATTTTTACTACATTCTAAACCAAACTTTTCCTTTTTTCTCATCTGCACTGAAGGTCCTATAATGAGGACTAACTTGGACAATTCAGGATTTGTCAGATTTGAACTGGAACCTGGCCACTTTGTAGGGAGTATAACAGCAAAGTACGATAACAGTTGTCCTAATGCCCTCTCATAACATCTTCAGAAAGGCATGTTTTTTCCATTATTAGGAGAGTTGACAGGTAATAAATTGTAGAGTGTTTCACAGATCACCATGGGATAAGGACCAGATACAGCTGGGCAAGTGCAGGAACAAGGCATAGTAAAGCCAGTTAAGGCTTTGTTGAAAGCAGCATTCCTGCATGGAACAAACAGAACAGTGCCAACCACGTAGAGCAGCCATGCAGGGAAGACACAGTCCCCTCAGCCAAATGGCGGTTCTCTGCGGGAAGCTGTATCCAACTCATGTTCTTTGAAAAACCTCATCTTCCTGAAGTTTCTTTTCAAAAGTGAGACTTGAAACCATCCCAGAAGAATCCTTTTTTTTTTTTCTTTTCCTAATGATCAATAAAACTTGTTATTTGATCCATTATATGGTGAAATGTTGGTATATATGTCCAGAATGATTAATCATAGTACTTTTTATATAATCTGCAGCTGTTGACGCTGACAAGTATCTGGACTAATGCCTTTGATATTAGGCCAGAAAAAACTTTTATTTCAATTACTCTCCTTTATTTTTAAACAAGCCACAGGTTCATTGCTGTGCTTCACTTCTCCATTTTTTTTCTGCAGTACACTAAAACAAAGAGGCTTTTCTGACTAAATTGAGATTATATTCAATTAAATTAATTGTAATTTATCTTCACAAAAGGAGAGGGGGTAATTTACCAGAAAGAATAAAAACAAAATAGTACAAATCAGCTTTTAACAGGATTTCAGTAGATAGTTTCTGAAATTCTCATGAATTATCTTTATAGGGTTATGGCACTGTTTTCAGAGTTATCCAATTTCATTTGTAATAATATGCCTTTCGCTCAAGGCCTAATTCAAAAAGGACTGATTCAAAACATTTGAACTGAAGCACCTGAGTAGCCATGTGTATCTAATAGAGTAAATGTAACAAAGCTTTGCTTAACTGAGGCTTTGGAGTTTATGTTCTTTCAGAGTCCAATGAATGTGGAGAGAGAGAGCAAGCATAATAATTTACACAGTTAGGACATCCAGAGCAATCGAATAGAGTTTTATGAACACTAGTGAGAACATGCCACAATTTTCTACTAATGGATAGCATTATTCCTACTTTATCTTTAGGAAAATTGAACCATTAAAATGTTAAATGAGTTGCACAATGTCATACAAAGGTTTCAACGACAGAGCTAGAAGTAAAATGCACTTCTCAAATTTCAACTTCAATGTCCAGATGACATTGCTAGCATTGCTATCCCGAAGGCCTGCGACTTTCTGAAGATTGTTTTATTATACATAAATCAATCCATAATTCTCAAAGATCTATTATGAAACTTCAGAAAGAAGGACAGCTCTTAATATTCTGTTCTGATCCTTTCCCATTCGAGCAGCAGAATCAGAAATCTAAAGCTAAAAATCTCAGCTCTCTCTTTTGCTGGCTTAAAAGTCAAAATTTATAGCAGCTTTTCTACATCCTTCTTAAATAATGAGATTTCAAGATACTGAAGAATACCTTATTTATTAGCCTGAGATTATATCACATTTTATCACATTAGACCCGCATGCCTGTGTATAAATATGTATAGCAGGCAGATTACTATTTTTTTCCTGGAATGAAAACATATTTTTTTTCTGATGGTGTCAAGAAGAAATAAAATATGACATAGAGCACTTCCAGTCAGACACCATAAGTGTCAGATTTTTATTACTAACAGTGATGGTTTTGTCATTTTACAAGGTGAAGCTTTTCAGTTTTAAACTCTTCTTTTCAAGCCATTTTTTTTTTCTTTTACATTCCTTGACCTCTTAGTTACCATCAAAGCAATGGCCTGTGAATAACCCCTATAACCTATGTGTCACACAAAACGACAGAAGTGTGTTGACTGTCAGTTTGCCTTTGGATCCTAACAAAAAGTTCGAGATAATTAAACTCTCCTTTTATGCATATGATTCAAACTGATGCTATTGACTATCAGTATCTTTCACTTTTCATTGCATTACTATGCATTGAATGGACATACAGCTAGGACAGCTGATGACAGCAAACATATATTTTACATTGTAACTGCAATGGGCTCTCTTTATTCTGCGACAATGTCCCTCATAGTAATAAATAGCTTAATTTCTAATATAATGGGGACATTCTATCAAAAATGAAGTTTTGGCAATATGAATTTCAAAAGTAAAAAACTTCCTGTTCTTAATCCAATCAGAACCTGACTTACAGAAGGAAACAAAAAGCAGTTGTTTTCAACTACAGTAAATTGTCTGTAATGCTTTGGGGTTTAATAATTTGGGAAACAGTTTTCCCAAGTCACTCAAGCCAAGTCTCAGAGTAACATGAGAAAAAAAAAAAAAAAAAAAACAAAAAACCAACACTAGACTTCCAGGGACAGCATGGAATGCCAAGTTCGCAAATTTAAGGGAACAATATTGATAAATAAGGGGGTGCTGCTTATTAATTTTTTTTAACCCTGAATAATTCCTGGTAAATAATACTTGCATTTTGCTTAGACTGCAATTACCAGGCTAAACCGACTGGAGCAGAGATGAAGGGAGGAGAAAGCAGAAAGAAGAGAGGGAGCTTTTAGGAGTAACAAGCTAATAGAATAGTTTATCAAGTCTTACGTATATAGTAACTGCTTTCTTATTTGCAAGTGTCAGTATTTAATAACATCATTAGAAAACTAAACTAATCCTGGAAACTTCAGAAATTTCAAGGGAGTTTATTTGGTCAGGACAGAAAAACAGACAAGGAAAAAAAAAACTTATTGTGATTTTTAAAAAAAGTTTTTGAACAAGTAAAATTGCTTCTTGCTACAGGCATAGTCCACAAACATCAATATCCACAAAGAACTCACTAAAAGCAAACCACTTGTACTGTAAAACACGAGGCTAAAGTTAGAACACTAACATAAATTCCCACAGGTTTACAACCGGGACCAAAACCAGAAGAAAACTAACTTCTTGCACAGCGCAATTTAAAAATAGCCTTTAAAATACCACTGATTTAATGGAAGAGGAAAAGATTGAACTTAAGCTGTACAGCCAACAGCTGCTTTTCACCATAGAACCAACAAATGACTTCTATAAATGCTGAAAAAACTCAACGCCTCAATTTCCATTAAAAGATTTGCCATGCAAACAAAACAAAACAGAAAAATACTTCATCAATAGATAGAAGGCTTCACAGCATAAAGACAACTGCAGCATATCCAGGTACAAAATGAACTTACTATAAAAAAGAGGCTGTTATTTACTATACAAACTAAATTGCTCTCAACCCATAGGTCAGTTCACCTTAAGCAACATAAGAAAAGATGAAAGGCTCTGTCCTGCAGTATTGATTTGCCAGCATCTCCACTATAAACTACAGTATCTCATATTTGGTGTGTTCTCCTTGCAGCATCTTGCCCCTTCAAGCTGTTACTGTTCAGGTTATGACCAAATTCTGCTTAACTAAATTGCTACTGCATCTCAGATACAGCATCCAAGACTTGGATTTAAGGTGAAAAAATATTTAATGAAATAGAATTACGCAGAACTAAATGCTTCCTGCAAAGTAATGAAAGCCTTGGTTCCAAAACCTTTACAAAACCCCAAAGATTAATTCAAATTAAAAAAGGCTTCTTCAAGGAAGATGCAAGGAAGGAATATCTGAAAACAAATCTAAGGGTTTGTTCCAATAACACAAGGCTTTTTCCGCATGTGTTTTTTCTTAAAGAATATTAAACAAATGTCAGCGGAAGAGCTTTCTGTACATAGCCAGATAAAACACAAGCAAAGGGAAGTGCATTATGCTGAACAGCTGCACAGAGCCCTTCACTGTAACATGAGGATTACTTCAGCAACATCACTTTTTGGTTTGAATGGGATAAAGGGGGGGGGGTGGAGGTGGGGAAAGGCATTGGTTGGTTAGTCTGGGAACATTTCTTCTCTCTTTTTAAGAGGCCGCAGCTTCACAACTAGGATTACTTCTTTTCCCTCTCTCTATCCAGCCTTTTCAGCTTACTTTCCCAGTCTGACCGGAAGCAGGGGACTGAAAGGGACGGCTTCTCTCCAGCTCAAGAAGCTTGGCCCGTGGCAGGGGCAATTGCACCAGAACTGGAGAGACAATTAAATTCTTGGCTCTGCCAACAGACTTCCTGCATGGCCTTAAATCCCTTTGTACTTTAACTGTCTGTAAGAGACAGCAGGGATTTCTTTGTTCATCTTATCAGCTGTAATTTTTTTCCAGTGGAAAAACTGCTCTCTGTGATAATGTACTTACACACACTATATTTAACTGCATGAAAGTTCAATCTTGATTAAGGTATTTAGGTGGAATTGTAAAATATTAGAAAAAGTCACAGATAACATATGACAAATATATACTGCTTCTCTGGGGAACGGGAGGGAGAATATGAGAAACACTGACTAAGCAGAGGGGTAGCTTTATATTCCTGCCATTTTATCAGCGAATTCTACAATCATGATAATACACCTTATCTGTTCATCAAAAATCTATCTCATTTTGAAAAAGAAAAAAACCTCTGCGCTTACCACATGAATCTAATTTATAAATATGTTCTAATACAAATTTTGAACTTTTAAACTTGTTGAAGTGCTCCACGATCGAGCGCACACCTCCACCCTCTTTTTTTCCTTTATTTTCTTTTTATTAAATTGTTGGTATTCTACTGTAAACATCAACCTGAAAGATCAGATACCCATTGCAAAAATACCACCTGGTATTTTCATCTACCTGCACAAAACCACATTCTCCACAGATCCCTCCTTTCCTGGCCGACAGGGATTCCGATGGTGTTATCACTGGATTATGGAAGAGGAGTAGGAATGCAACAACCACACAATCCCAAACCCACAGCATTTGACACAGTACCAATATCCAACTTAGTTCAGCCCAGCTACTCTTGTCATGATAAAGCTTTCTAAAGAGAAAGAAAAAAAGGCATAATTTTTGGCTTTATTAATGAATACTTTAAGATTTACACATCATATTTTGTGCTTTATGTAAGTCCAATTCTGGTATTTCATCTGCCCATCAAATCAACACAGGCAAATCCTATCCATTACGGACTGAAAACTGTTTTGTTTAGTGAATTGTGAAGTAGATGTTAGGCTTGGTAATTCTCTCCAGAACAACAAATATTTGTTGAAAATATCCTCCATTTTTCCTCAAAAGTTAATGGTTAGAAACTGTCATTATTTAAGAGGAACTGCAAGAAAAGGACTGCTTGTCTTGGGGAACTGTTTTTTTTTAAACCTGTGAATCACTTGGCAGAAATCCAACTTCAGACTTGACTGCTCTTTCTGCACAGATATTCTGTAAAACAGAACTGACACAGGTGCTCTGCTTTCCCAACAGCCCTGTTCAATTTATGTAAAACACTTCTTACAGATACAATTCCTTGGACATATACAACTTCTCATGTGTATCAAAGGAAAATTCTGAGCAGTCATACAAATGTGGATTTCCTGCCTGGGCTCCAGGAATGCATCCTGCTTACTTCCCAGCTAAAGAACACTCCTTGTCTGATTTTGAGCAATTCTTCCCTTGGTATGAGAACTTCTGCCATGGTACAATTGCAATAAAGGACAAATGGGGGGTTAGTCAAACGGATCACGTGTTAAGAAAAAAATACACATAAAAAAATTAGACATGCTCAAAAAACAGAGAGGATTTTTAATTATGCCTGTCTTCTCCAAAAGAGTGAATGACTTTTGCAGAAAGCAATGAAAAACTAGTCTGCAGCATCACTGTATTACCCAGCTCTTTGCACAAAAACTTCAATAAACACCCTTAGCGAAAGGAAGGAGAAAATGACACTTAAACAGCTAGCTACACACAACCTGCAACATTGTGTCTACAACTACTTAATGAGCAGATGAGCAACTAAGTGGTTTTGTTTCTCTGTTCCGATTGCAGGTTCCAGTGCTGCTCCAACCATAGGGGTGGTTGCTTGCCAGGCTGGATGTCAGAGGGACAGATTTCATCTCTCTGCTGGGTATCTTCACCACCAGAATAAACACACTCACTCTCACTAGTGCCAGCAATCACAGCAAAGGAAGATTTTTCCTGAGTGAACTCTGGGACAGACCATGCAAGAATGGAACCCCAGGGGAAATGAAAAACTTCAGCACTTCTAAAGGTAGAGCAAAGGCTGAGGTCACAGCTGGAAGAAACAGCACAATGTTCCCTACAGTCACGCTGTTTTACTCCACCAGGACCAGAACATATTTTAGACATCCCACTCCCCTGGCCCAGATATTACTTCATGCCAGAAAAATCATGCCATTTGTCACTTTAAATGGTGTGATACCATCATTATCTGTGCCTGAATGTCTACCAAGAGGAAAAAAAACACAACAAAACAACCCCTCCCAAGAAAAAGCAGGGCAGTTTTACTGATATCCTCCTAAAATGAACAAAATAAATACTGTGAGAGTTGCTAGTTGGTTTGGTTTTTTTTTTAATACTAAATTGTATCTCT
>VZTO01021701.1:33829-45630 GCA_013400615.1 Syrrhaptes paradoxus
TATATAGTATGTTTAAACTTTAAAAAAAAAAAAAAAAAGAATAGTTAAGAGCTGTACAAGATCCTCAGGAAAAAAAGTCCATTCTAAATTTATATTGTTTTAGCAGTTTCTGGGAGAATCCAAACAACAGGAGGTAATTTAAGGTCACTCGTGAGTTCAGAGAGAGAGCTCTTGGCATCTCATTCTCAACAATATATTAACAACACAGTTTGCCAGGAATAGTGGTTGAGTAAATTGTTAATTCTGCTCGTTTGTGAGGTCAGCAGCCTCTGTTCATTTCCAGTTTACAAGTACTGGGGGGCACCATATTAGCAGCCAAAGGTGCAATGAACAGCCACAGCTCATCTAATTAGAAATATTACATTAAAAACTGTCTGTTTCGTATATTTTTGCTCCCCTAATGACAGAAGTTACTTAGGCTGGACATAACTAGTCCTTTATACTGTCCTCTTCCCCACTCCATACCACATCAACCTCAAAACTGGACAGAGCATACCATGAAGATACTCAGTGCTTCATGCTACACTTTGCTAAAGTAGACAGAAAGCTAAATGAAAGCTGGTTCACAGCACCTCCTAAATATCTAAAAAGCAGTTGTAAAATATACGTGGTCATCGCAATACTTCCATAAAGCAAACAATAACACCATACATTTTCAAAAAGAAAAACATCCATATCTGCTAAAGATCAGAGAAAAAACAGGCATTAGAACCAGGGAATTCCTATGTCCCAATTAAGGTCACATATTTGTGTGTCATTACAAGTCCAGTAATAAACCAAATTTTTGGTATTAGCAAGATGAACAAAGACCCTTTGGCAGACTGTCAATAAAACTTCTTCATAATACTATGACAACATATTTGCAAAGACAATACTGGAGATTTCCTCTCAGACTTGATGCTTTCTGGGACAAAAAAAAAAAAAAAAAANAAAAAAAAAGCCCAAGAAATACTCAAAGGAACACATTTGATTGCCTAAGGAAACCAGCATAGTTTTACTCATAACTAAGAAAATACATAAAGGGTTGGTTTTTTTTCCTTTTAAAATGAGACAGCAGGAAGAAATTCAGTCAGAACTTAAAGTTTTTCCAAGCTGAAGATGCATTAAATTTTATTCTTTTACAATTAAAATTTTGTGCTACGCAGCACAATAAAATTAGCAAGAAATAAGCGAGCAATGGACAGAGAACTGAAGTTTCAAAATAAAGTGATTTAAAAAGGATTGAAGTGCAAGACATTTTAGTACTTATGCCAGGATTAAGTAACTATCCAGCCATCTACATAAATTTTCCAATGCTTTGTGATGAAGTATAAATTTTGTCACTGATACTTTGCAACTTACATTGTCAGTTCTGTCCCCAAATAAGTTTGGTGTATTGAGCATATATTAAAATAATACATTTTAAACACATGTCCCTTAACTCTTTTTTAATAGAACTGTCTTACTACAGTAAACTTCTTCAGCAAAAGACAGGGTCACACACAATCTGAGGATGTACTGGAATATGACAACCTAATCATCTATATTTCTACTGCCACAATTTTCTCTTTTAAGTAGAGATCAGTTGCATCATTGACATAACTAAAAATTCAGTTATTGGAGAATATTGTTTCTGTTTTAAAAGAGTATTGAACACAATATCCACATGCCAAAGTTGCTAGGTGATTTTCAGACAACTGTGGTGTTTAAGACAACCATCTGTCTCCAAGGGAATTCAGCTCAGGCTTCTCTCTTTCCAGCGCAAGCATTTAGAGCACAAACATAGGGTGTTTCTTACATTCAACATCTGTACAGCCTGCTCTCCTCAAAAAAGAAAAAAAAAAAAAAAAAGAGGCCCTAGCATCTGCAAATTCTTTGTTTTAAAACATGTCTGCCAGCTTTGATCAAAGCTGCACAAACAGGTCAAACTTGCACAGTGTTCTGTACAAATTAGAACACTTCACCTGTAACGCTTCATTTTTTTGTTAGTCCTTCAACCATTTTTAAAAAGTCTCACTTGAAAAGGATTTTTAAAAACATGCTTTTCTTTTTTAATTTTATTCTATGTATATCATTGTTTCCTCCAGTTTTCCATTATCAAATAATTTATCTTCCTGGGTCCTTTTCTTTATTTTTAGAAATTATCTTCTGTTAAGGGTGCTTTTATTCTAAGGTACGTAACAACAGAAAAAAATAGTTAAGTTTATGGCAAAATATTTTAAAATTACATTATTTCATATCATTATTTTAAATGGCATTAATCATTTCATTATTTCAAGATGATTCCTTACTAATTGTCATCTTTGTTTTAAGTATACTGGATGTACAATTCAAGCAAATAAATAATACAGGTCTTCTCATTTAAAAGCACAGCAAACACAATATTAATTTTTATTGGAAAAAAAGAAATACACATGTACCGCAGTTATTGTTGTTTAGGAAGTGTAGCACAGATAACTTTCTGTATGCTACAAGTTTTAACCAAGTTTATACCATTTTACACTCAACAAGAAAACACTTTACATGAAATTATTTCAGCCAATGTTTTCGAAAACATCCTCCAGCTCTCATGCTGCGTCATTAGCAACGATACAGCTGCTAACTGCACTGCAAATTGAAAGTAAATTTTGTTGATGCTTTGCCAACAAAGGTACCAGTACTTACGCTGCTGATGGTAATAAATTTATGAAGTGTAAAAACCTTTTAGTAGATAATAACAATACTTCTTTATATTAGAAGCAACTTGTAAATCACATCATTCCTTCTGAAAGAAAAAATGGTGGGAGGGGTCAATTACATGCGGAGCTACTTCAGCTTTTTCTGTGTTCTCAAAAAAGGGTACATGCACTACTTGCAAGCTGTGCCTGTGATGGAGATGGTTGCAAGGACTTACCTGGCCAACTGAGTTTATGTAACGTTTTCTTATAGCTAGGTCTCACAAGAACAAGAAAGGAGCTAAAGAATATTCTTTTTTCCTTCAAGTGACTAATTGTCTCTGTGCTCTGCCTAGCCTTTCAGTTCTTAAAAATGTTTAAGAAACATTAATATTTTAAATAGCAGCCATTCACTACCTCAAATGTGTTGTCTTATTTTTGTTCCATCTTTCTTCCTGCCTCCTATCCCCATTTTCTTGAGACAAAAAAGGCAGAGTCTGAAAAATACTTCTGTATCTGTAACAGCAGCAAAAGCAACCATCAGAAGGATGGAACAATACAGAAGACAGAAAACACTGCAGAAATTTTCAGAGATCTCTTACCTCATACAGATATGCTAAAGAACATGGCCTCACGTTCTGGGATGTGATGCAGGATCCACCACATGCCAGGTGCCTGAAACTGTGAATAAATGCACAAACCTGCACAGTGCAGAAGGTGTGCTGTACAAAACAAGCTCTAATGGTAAACCCGTCTTTGAAAGAAAAGCTGCAAGGACTCTCAAGGGATGGTCTACAGGCAAAGGAATAGGATTTATACAGGGTCTAGCGGTAAGAGGTGCTCTAGATTCTTTCCCAAGTATATCAGCCTCAGGACAATTTTACAGTGTGCATGCTGCTAGACATCTTGTGGACATATTAAAAAAAAAAAGTTCTTGATGCTTAGTAGCAAGTGTAGCCATTAAGCCAAAAGTGCTGAACTGCATGCAACAAGTTTCAGCCCCCATAATTCACTCTTGACTCCTAATCCATCTGCTGGGAAAAGAACTCTTCAGCCAGCTCCCATCACAGCTTTAGGTCCACCCCAGGTTACGCACTTCAGGCTACCTTCTACCTCACAAACATGCAGTCTGTTATAATGCCAACACAAAATGTGATGGGGTTTTTTTGTCCCACAAAGCTAGGAAGACAGAGCCAGAGGCATATGTGTGAAAAAAGTTCTCCCTTCTCCAAGTGATAACTTCTAGTCACTTGCAAAAGCACTTCAGTATCACTTCCGAAACAGAGCTACAAGCTCTTCTGACAGCACAACACAATTACAGCTGCAACACCGGTGATTTAAACATGCCCAACACACACAGCACAGAGCAGCCTATGTTCATACTGCCAAGCACCCTCAGCCTACAAAGCAGGGTGGCCACATGCCAACTGCCAGCTGGGAATCGTCACAGTCCCTGCCAGTTCCTGGACTGTGCCTATAAGCTGTCACGTGAAGCACCAGCTATCCCAGCCCAAACAGGATCAGGAATGAGTCTAACAATTTAGCATTATAGATGACTGAGCTGGAGTGCCCAGGGAAAATTTCCTGACATTAAATGGGGCCATTTTATTTACTTGCACAGTTACAGCCTCAGTTTGCTGTGAGGAAAAAAAGCATCAACTCCAGGTAAATAAAATGAGGAGTAAAAGAAGGCCTTTAATCTCTTTTGCTCTCTGTTTCAACCCAACATACCAGTGACATTCCATTGTAGAAAGCTACTTATGTTCATCATCAATGGAATAGAAAAAGATTACATTCCATATACTGTAATAAGCAATAAATTTGTGCAAATGACATGCAGTAGGATGCGAGACAATAAAAGCATTGTGCTGTACCAATCAAACACACAGAAATGATGCAAAGGAGGACAAAGTGAAGAGCCGGAAGCAAATTTTAAAATTCACTGAAATTGTTGTGTTTTCGGACTAAATGTATCTTGAAAGCATTGATAGTTCTTTGAGTTTCTGCTGAACTCAAGTTTAAGTTAAAAATATCAAAAGCTACTTAAGCCCTTAAGTACTTACTTCATACATAGGAATCAAGAAAGTTGCTCATTTTCTGAACATGAACTGAAAATTCAGTGTCCATTTCTCGGTTTAGAGTTACAACACACATTAAAAGTAACTAAAAGATATAACAACGTTAGCTGTCAAAAATTAAAAATGAACAAGTGACAACTTCAGATTGCAGACTAGAACATTTCCAATTCATTATAGAAGTGAAATAATATTTGGCTTTAAAATGCTAACCAGCTCCAAGCTCTTTCACTTTATTGAAATTTAAAAGCACTGGAATACAATAAAAACTCGCTGCTTCAATGATAAATTCATATCAGCACTTTCTCTAGACCTGTAAGATGATTCCACCTTTTTTCCTATTTCAAAGAAGCTCTGAGAAATGTTCTTAGTTCTAACCAAAAATCATAACAAAAAACACACACAAAAAAAATAAAAGCAAGTAGGTTCAACATTTGTTTAATTAATGAAAAGGTCAGTGAATTCAGAAACTCATATGTTTCAAAGCAGAACTTCTGTTCTACTAGGACATAGGTGACAACATGCAGCAATAAAAAAAATATATACGTATTAGTCATTCATGAACTACTCTGGCCATTACTTTCAGTCATTAAGAGACAAGGTGCAACTAAGAGCATCAAAATAAGATAGACTGACAAATAAAATGGCCTTAGCACACCGTTACTTGTTAGAACAGCAAGATGACTTCATGCATGACACATACAATGCAGGGTAACCTGAGTTAGCCACCACCACCATCAGCAACAACATTGCCCATGTACCAGCAGGTCCTGGATATGAGACATGAGAAGGAGTGCAGAAGTCCAAAGCCCAAGCATGTGGGTTACAGCACCAACAGCTAAAGGAGCACTTTTCTATTCTGCAAATGGAGTTTGTAGCTGCACCTCTCCTGTCCCAGAGGGATACGTCTTTCAGGACACTAGATAAGGAAGCTCTTTTGACCATGGTTCCAAGCACTCAGGTTACATTTATTGGTCACGTGGCAAAACAATTACTGTGCTCTTTACTGTGAGGGCCACAGACAGCCCCGATAGGGCTTGCTTCAAGAGACTGGGAATCATTGCGCTCTGGGAGATTTTTGGCTTTTAAAATCCATCAGGAAACCTCATTCTTCCACAATAAGCATAACAAAAAGCATGAAGCTTTCAAATTTGTTGTTTTAGCAAAAAAAAAAAAAAAAGTTTATCTATTCCTAAGTCTATGAGCAGTTACTCAAATCCATTTTCCACTATCATAACAGAACACACTCAGCAAAATCTAACACCAGATAAGACTTATCTCCTTCTGTTCTCCTTCAAAGCAATTAGTTCTTTCCTGGATGTTGCTTTGCTGAAGCCCAATTTAAATGTACCCTGAAAGATCTTTTACTAAAATTAACAGATCTGGGCAAAAATTGAAAAATATTTACGGTCTTGGGAAACTTAGGCTACCAAAACAAAAGGCATAACTCAGTCTCGCACCAGTAATTTGAGCTCCTCTTCTTTTTAGTCATATTCCAAATGAAACAAAATCATAGTTTTTTTCCAAAACCACATATGAAGTACAAATATCATCTCCCTGAAAGTATGCCTACTTTAAATTGAATAAATAATCCCCTCCAATTTCCTATCTCTGCTTCTCCAGTGCTAACGAGAAAAGGCTTTCCTTATTCACTGATGTCAAGCTACTCATTCCTGTCTAGCAAATAGTAACAAAATTTTTAAAAATGTATAAATATAAAGAAAGTGAGGTAGGCCAAATTAATTAACTCTGGAATGGATCGTCACAGTTCCTTAGATTCATTTTTCAGACCTGATGTTTTATATGTAGATCTGTCACATGGGATAAGGCATATACTCTTTAGAGACCCACTCTTTTCTTCCTAAGAAAATCCACCAACAATACTGTAAGGACACACAGTACCGATGATACAACACATGCATAAGCTCTTAAAGATGTATGTGTGTGCAGGAGAGAGATGTCTGAAAATTTAGAATGGAAAATACTTGCAATAACAGCAATGCAGAAGTTGAGACCTATTAAAGTTAACAGATGTAATTTGAAACAAGTCAATCCTCACTGGCACAAAACAAATCCAGGAAAACATTCGTTGCTCTTCAGCATCTTGGACATAACCTATCCAGCAAGGACTGATTCAAATGGTCCATTCCAAAACTTATTAATCAGTTATTTCATGTGACAGTAACACAATCTGGTAAGATACACTTCAAAATACATTTGCCGATCTAAGACACAGAACACTGTCTCCTCTTGTTCAGCTGAGAATGTCCTGACGCTATGACACTGAAGTTATAAAAGAGAACCTATGCGTAACAGCATGTACATCTGGGGGTAAGGAATCCACTGACATTCAGAATTCTGATGTGCTGAGGCTACAGTAAATGTTTAGACTGAATTAATATTATTCATCTTCACTCTTTCTTATGCAATTTAGGAGCACTGCCAACAGAATCTACTTTAGCAGATAAGCCACAACTGAACAGAGATGTTAAGTTTGTTTTTCACATATGAGCTCTCAAGGGCAGACTTCTTGCTGATTAAAAACAAAAGAGAACTGGGAGTCTACAAGCAGGTGCTCAAATCCAGCCGAAAGGATGATTCATTCAGTTTGTGTTCAAGGCCACACACACATCTCTCTGAGGCATATCATCTCAGTTAACGGGAAAACACAAAAGTTAGCTACTAGTGAAGATAAATAAAGCAAGCACAGATCTATAAAAAGAGAAGGGCTGCTTTTTACTATAATATAAAGGACAAATTGATTGGTATTTATACTGAACACTTTAATAAACAGTCATACAGGACAAGTATATTATTTAGGTTTTTCAGGCTTTAGCTACTTATGCATGCAAGTCCAATCTCATGGCTGCAACATGTCAGAAACATGGCACATTTTCAGAAATAAACAAAATGGCTGTGTTGAACTTGATCACAGCTGCTGCAATAAAGGTCTCACTATTCAATGCTAGCACAGTCCTGCCCAACAAAATCTTTCATAAGCCAGCTACCTGCTAAAACCCAAAAAAACCCCAAATGCACAAAATAAAACCCCCAAACCTGGCCCAGTCTCCTACTAAAAGTCTATCAGCATCCTTCCATCCACTGACGACAGAACTCACAGACCAATATGATGTTGGAGACTTTGATGAAGTCCAGATTATTTTTTCAGTAATTTCAGTTCCCAAAAGACCAGTCTAACTGAAGTTATTCATACAACATGCCTAAGAGTGGATAAAAACCACTCCAGGTTAAAAATTAATCTTAGATCAATCTGCTACCTTAGAAGCACCATGAATATGGCCTTCCATTCTGTGTCCAGACATGCTCCGGAAATACTTGCAGATGAACAAGGGAACCTGTTTGCAAAGCAGAAGGAGCAGGGAATGGTCCTCATTTTAGATTAAAAAAGGGAAAAAATACACTACTTCATGAGCGTGGAGGACAGACTGTAGTGTGATTACACAGAGGATTTTAAATGGCAAATGTTCATCTGCAAGTAAGAAAGAACAATCAACATCTGCATACAGCTTATCTATATAACATTTTTTTTAAATACACTTCCATCACTAGAAGTTAACTTAAGAAAAAAAAAAAATCACCACACACTGTCAAGTGGCTTCAGAAAGTTTGCATGTCACCAGTACCAAGTTTTTGTTTTCACTTGTAAGACACGCAAAAAACACAAGGGTATAGAAGTAATGAAGACTGTGAAAGTGCAGGTTCACTGCGACATGCACAACCGGCTTATTCTCTTTTTCTTCCAAGTTGCTGAATGCATTTAGAGATCCTTTCAATATAATTTAGAAAACTGCACTGCCTGTCTGTTGTAAAGAACGTGCTCTGTGTATCTAGTAAGCAACGGTCAGTGCCTATTGGGGAAACAGAATGACTGCATATGAGCACTAGCAAATTGAACAGTTGGAAAACATCTCATTTCGTTGTTTGTGAAACAGTTCATTGATTTCCCTGAACTTATTACCAATATTCAGCTTAATCCTTTTGCGTGTAGTCCTGTTTAGGCTTCATATTTGAAATGTATCTGCATTAAGCTATAGTTGCATATGAATCTACATGACTATATAATTATTTCCATCTACTAACTTAATGCCTCAGTTATTTAAAACTAATTTTTGTCTCCTCAAAATACAATACATTGTAAATTGAAAATCAGCTTGATTCTTTTTTGTCTTCCAATAAAGCCCACTTTGAAGTTTGCAATTACTCACTACAATTCTCAGAGAAGTTTTCTGCAAATAAATCTTGGTATAGCCAGAAGGAATGACCTTATTTGATCATGAACTGAACACAGCAGCTGTGTTGCTGGCAGAGGATACATAGCATGGACTCACGATGGTTTCCCTTCCTCCATCATAATCTATTATATACTGATCCAATTATTGCACAAAAAGACTTTTTCTTATAGCACGCTCTCCTTTTCACTTCTGTCTCACTCTGGGTTGGAGAAAAAATGTTGTGGATGGAATACTTACTGCTTTTCAAATATTTCATGAGAAAATGCCATTTACACCCACGGCCACTGCCTCCTCCTTTTTCACCAAGACAAGAGTGGGGTGAGGGGAAGAGAGAGAAAGAGAACAAATTGAAGGATTCTTCAAGATAGTTAAAGATAATTTTTAGAATTAAGCGCATATGCCAGATAACAGATCTTGAATTTATCCTGAGAATTCACAAGACAATTAAAAACTTGAATAACACACAGAATCACAGAATGTTAGGGATTGGAAGGGACCTCGAAAGATCATCTAGTCCAATCCAATGTACGGAGGCATGGAAGCATTACAAACTCAGCTTAGCAGGGGAAGGTCTTTCAAAGTTCTTCAAAAGCGTGACTACATTCACATTAAAAAATAAAAAAAAAAAAGCAAATACAGTGATGTAGTCTGATGAAGGGTTGAAAAGTATGTTGCAATATTTTGCTTCCAAACAATACTGTTGCGTAACCCTTATAAACTTTTTCAACTAATATGTAAAGCAAACANAGCAGAAGAGGGAAACGCAGAAGAGGGAAAAGCAGAAGAGGGAAAAGAAGAAGAGGGAAAAGCAGAAGAGGGAAAAGAATTAAATAATGTGTTTGAATGGAAAGGAAGTAGTTCTTCTACCGCACATTTGCAATGGACAGACAGGCAAAGAGAACCTGGGTCACTTGTTATAAAAAGTTCAGAAATAATCAACCTTTAAATTAATGTACTGCCTTGCTTTTCAAGTCTTGTAAAACCCTCAATGGTTCAAACGCATAGTGGAATTGCGCCAAAAAAAGAACCACAATTATTCTTTCACTTACATTAGTAAGCCAGTGCTGAAGAATAGGGGGGTGAGGGGACGGGAGAGGGTGAGAAGGTCAAGAAACTAGGAGCAGCTACTGACATTTGCAGTAAGACTTGTTTTCATACACTTACTGCTTTCTCACTGTATAACCATCCTGATTCATTAATGTAATACTTTTCACATGAGACATCACAGTGCAATTTCCACATGAAATCTTCAATCTCTGTGCACTCTCAATTTTCTTAGATTTACCACTTAGTCATCATTTTGTATGGTCATGGCCTTTTTGGTTGAGTGTTTTTATACAGCATCTTAGAAGGTCCAATGATGATCACAGTACTACTGAAAATGATAATACTCAGAGACACACTGAAGGAATATTCATACCTGCATAAACCTAACACACAATGCCAAACTAAAATAAAAACTTTATCAAGGCAAGCCCAGAAGTGTGAAATCCTTGACCAATATGAATATAATTTAATTATTTTGAAAGCCTGAGGTAAAAATTCTAAAGTCTAAATTCCAATTTCCCTTATAAACATCATCATCTCCATTTAACTGCTGCACTGAGGAACAAAAACTAAGCTTGAGATCTACAAAAAGTGTCTCAAGTAAACCCAGTCAGAGATTTGGATCCCACTGAAATCAGTGCAAGTTGGGCACTTAAGCACTTTTCTGGATTTTACCATCTCTACCATTCAAAGCCTATTAGTCATGGGATGTATTCCTCTTATCAAAAGGAACAGATTGCTACACACCAGCTATCTATGGCAACCGCTGTGTGTAAATACCTGCTTGTACATCCTGTGGGTCAGTCTGCCCACCGCGGTAACTGTACGTGCACAATAGCCGGATGGGTCAGATGGCTGGAGGGAAGCTGAGAAGTGAAGTTGTAACAACCAGCTACAAGAATACTTCATGCTTGCATGTGTTCCTGTAGCCTTAAGAATACTCTTGTGCAGAATACTCCTAAGTTTTTGTTTAACAGTGCTGGCATTAGATCAAGCTGTTGTGTTTAGTTTCGTTTTTTTTTTTCCCCAGTAGGATTNGTACGGAGGCATGGAAGCATTACAAACTCAGCTTAGCAGGGGAAGGTCTTTCAAAGTTCTTCAAAAGCGTGACTACATTCACATTAAAAAATAAAAAAAAAAAGCAAATACAGTGATGTAGTCTGATGAAGGGTTGAAAAGTATGTTGCAATATTTTGCTTCCAAACAATACTGTTGCGTAACCCTTATAAACTTTTTCAACTAATATGTAAAGCAAACAAACAAACCCTCCAAAAACAAAACAAAAACCCCTAGTGCCATATTGAAGGTCTTGCATATTAAAACAAACGTGTTTCTTCTTCTATTTGCTTTTCAGTTACACTCTGACAAGGAGGTAAGAAAATCATCTGCCCATCTGTCCTTTTCCCCAACTACTTTTCTTAGATGGAAGTAGTATAAACCCCAACTATGCTGGAAAGTCAAATGTGATGAAAAGCTATTATGGTACTTCTAATAGGAATAAGAAACGGAAGAAGTTTACAGGGGTCATGTATGTCCACTCGCATGAGCCACCACTAACCCCCATTTCTGCTTTCAGAGCACAGAGTAAAACCCAATCTTCCCCATTAATATATTTATAAAGAGAGATAGAAAGAATTAAATAATGTGTTTGAATGGAAAGGAAGTAGTTCTTCTACCGCACATTTGCAATGGACAGACAGGCAAAGAGAACCTGGGTCACTTGTTATAAAAAGTTCAGAAATAATCAACCTTTAAATTAATGTACTGCCTTGCTTTTCAATAGTCTTGTAAAA
>VZTO01021701.1:49504-59506 GCA_013400615.1 Syrrhaptes paradoxus
AAAATGTAGCATTCAGCTTATTTGGAAATGAACATAACACTTGCATAGCTGAACTATTTTTAAAAATCTTACATTTTGTAAAGAATTTATATAACTCCTAAAGGAAGATTAAGAATTCAAACCACTACTATTAGACTTCTAAATTAAGCTTATAAATTACCTGGCCATCATTAGAAACACTATAGAGCTTCATATTTCACCATGGTTAGAAGAGAAATAAATAAAACAGAACTCTGACTCATATCCAGTTCCTCAAATGTTTTAAATGAAAGAATAATCTTGAATTATTCAGGTCAGTCAAAGACTATGCATTTGTACCTGAAACCATCTTCTGAAACCAACCACTCTCCAACAAGTTATCTCTACTAAGAAGCCTATTTCCCAGACATTAACAATGATAGGTTCTTCTTTCAGTAGTTATAAATCAGTTTTGTTTTTAATTTAGCAAACCTTCCTCTTTTCAGAGATATGAGGAGGCTTGCATTATTTAAGTAATGCCAATCAAGAAAGTTTGTATAGAAGAGAGAATTATTTTTTAAATTCAGCCTTAAAAAATACATAGGTAACAACACTTCTTAAAAATAATTTATATTTTTGTCTCTGTTTTGCCAGGGTTTTGAAGGGAAAAGCACTTCCAGTTTCAGTGTTGTTTAAGAAAAAGTAAAGGTATATCATCTGTCACACAGGCACTGCAGATTTTGCTCATTTGGTTTAGTTCCTTTTCAGTGTACTGCATTGTGAGGTCTGCAATTAAAGTGAAAAAATACTTTCCCATCTTTTTTTTTTTTAATTAAAAAAGGCAATAGAAAAAATATTAATGTGAATGTATGAGGAAAAACAAAGTGGGCAACATGTATTCCCATTTTGGCAAATAGAAGTAGAACACAGGTGGCAAAGAAAGCACAACTTTAAAAACAGAACAATAAATCTGAACTTTTCATCCAAACATTTCAAACTACTTACATGTGGGACTTAAGCCTGTCACAAGTACCTGTGAAGTATATGATCAAAACATATATGTAATAAAATGTGTTGTGTGTAGACATCTCTGGAATGCAAGGGACCAGAACCTGAAGTGAGCAATGTTAACATCCAGAAGAAAACTATAAGATTTACTCAGAGAAGCCGATTTGTATCTTAAAAACCATATTTTTACCTAAACACTATGATTTGCAGCCCTCTCATTACTGTTTCATTATCACAGAATCCTTAACAACAGGTNCCATTTACTAAAAGAGAGCATTCTACAAAAATGAACCCGAAGGCAGATACTTTAATCTACTTTTCATCCTCTACCAATACACCAATCATGTGTGATAACAATTGGCAGGACATCTTCAAGGAAAAAGTAATTCAAGGTCAGCTCATGAAAGAAAGCTTTCAGTGGATGATAGTGTTACTAAAACTGCTTTGGCTGCCGATAGCATCGTTGCCGTAAGGAAGCTTAGGAGCTTCAAGCTCAGCACTGAAGTAATGATCCAAAACATGGGATTAGTACAATAAGCTTCATTCATACTTTGTAACAGGGCAGACAAACGCACAGAAACACGGTAAGATTGCAGTATTCTAGCTGCCCTGTTCTCAAGGACGTTTAAAGTATGCTTTCCTGGTTCTACAATCACTTAGACAGGTAAAAAAAACCCAAGAACTTAACTCATGACTCCAGGCCTTTCAAAGCACCAGTCCATCTTTAAACTTTTCTTAACTGATGGAACAGGTCAGGTCTGTCAGAGGCTCAAGAAACCAATGGCGACATGAAGAAGCACTAGACAGCCTTTCAGTCAGCATCCGGCACGAGTAAGGAAACTATGGCCCATTACTTTATTTTCTGTGGCCAGGGAGTTTGTGTTTCCCCTTCAGTGTTTTTATTGGATAAAACTGTATTGTAAGATAACACAAGACTTGCCTCAGTGTCTGAAACACCTACTCAGCCCCAGCAAGGAAGCTGCACTGTTTATATTGCATTTTACATTCTTTTTCAATTGCACTTGTATTTAATAACAAGAACTGAAAATTACACTTTGTAGCCAATATTTATACTTTCCATTTGGCAGTTCTGATAATTTTTCATACTGAGTAGAGATAAAGCTGACTTGGCAGACTGTATTTATCAACATTTCATCTGCTAAACCATTTCAGCTAGAAAGCCAACTGTATCACCAACAGCTCTAAGCAGCATGCTCCTAAGTGTATTATGAGAAAAACTCGTAATGGAGAACATAAAATCCAAAAAAAGCAAGTAAGCTAATATAAAGGGGGGAAAAACCTCAAAACCCAACATTTAAAGATTTGTTATGTGTAATACCTAAAACGGAAGTCTATCTAGTGTTGAGTACTTCAGAAAGACAACTTCTTTTTAAACACTAAATGCACACTTCCTGAGTTCCCAAAAATCTCTTCCACACTTCTGCACCAAGGAAATGTAACACAACCAAAAATTTGATCTATTGTTCTGGTAATTGCCAAATTTTTTAGTTTTTCATACATTAACTCCCAAAAGGAAAACAATCCTGTGCCCATCACCACCAGAAATACATATTTCACACGACTAACTCAGTCTTAAGCGATATTTTCTGCGAAAAACAACACAGTTACACAGGTTGGAACTTCAGGAATAGTACTACTGACAACAGATGAAAACAAAATAAGATACAATCCTGAAGACAAAAGAGCAGTAAAAACTTATTCTAATGCCGACATCTGTGACTGTATGCATGCATAGAGAAATCTTTGGGTAGCTTTGCCACGCATGACATCTATTTATTTGCAGTAGATTTAACAATTCCTTCTTTATTAATCTGCAGTTATATCCTATTTTAATACTGAATCCTTCAACTTTCTTAATCAATCAAACCTTGGATCTTCAAACTAGGAGGAGTTTCCAGCAGTTAGAAGAGATTTCTGATGCTTTAGGAAGAAAAAGTGCTCAGAACAATACACTATAAATTAAATTTACTACTGTTAAAGTTGTGATTACTTCACTTTTAATCCTTTCCACAGCATCGCCTCAACACTTTTCACTTCAGAGCTATCTTCCTCTAAACCTAATTCCCCTTCCCCCTCCAAAATTCTCATTGCTAACTAAAGTCCTCAGATCATAACAATTAGCAATTACTACCAAAGCTGACAGATCTACTGAAAGTGTGCATCAGTTGTTGTACAAAGGTATCGCAGTTCTGCTCCTACTTAAGACAAAAGGACTGAGTACTCTGGTATTACAATCAAACACAAAAAAGATAGGGGCAGAAAAGAAAATGAAATTTCATCATCCTACATCTCAAACTTCCTGTAGATGTGAATATAAAGGACAAAGCAGTTTGGGAACACAGACATGAAGAACAGCATCACTTACCATTTCCTGAGATGCATATTTTGGATCTTCAGGGTCAACTGACCAGTAGCAGTAATCAAAGCTGAAGGCCGCAGTTTTTTCTCTTGAGTCCCAAGTGCCATCAAGCCTACTATCAACCTGACAATAGAAAGAAAAAAGACAAAGACTAATTTACTTTGAAGGTGACCAAAAAAGAAGTATTTAAAAACTAACAGGAACTTTATCTAGGATCTGTATGGTGGAAAAGGAATGGCAAATAGTTTATCCTCTTTATTCAACTTTCTTTGGTGCTCAGAGTGAGGTGGAGATGTCTATGACAGACATGCTGAAGAATTTTTGCTGAAGGGTTCATTTACTACAGCTAAGGTTCTCTAGGCTATACACAACAAATATAATTTAGTAAACTTTCACTATTTCTCTATTAGCAGGAAAGCTCTGTAGTCCTTTATACAATTTTCTATTATTTGTTGGTTTCACTGAGAACTGCATCACAGAAATGATGCCCAAAGTGAGAAAACAAAACCAATTTTTTCATTGCATAGTTGAAAATGCAAGTTTCCTCCTCTGTTTACCCTTTGCTTTGTCATGGTTGCAAACTAATGCTTCTGTCACTGGGATTGCCCTCTACAAACCTAACCCTTATGGGTTAGTAGCAATGACAGTGGAGCTTTTCTAGCATAATAGTCAGAAACAGCAACTGAAATATTAAGGGAATAGTATAAGCCTTTTCATATAATCTTGCCCAAGTGATTTGTAATAAAAACAGACAAACTTAAGAACAAGGAAAACCATGCTATTGTTCTACTTACCAAAGGAGAGTAATGAGTCCACATGTAATTTTAACCTAATCTGTAACTTCATTGTAATGTTCACATTTGCAACAACATAAGCAGAAGAAAAGATTCACTATAATCCAGTATCTAAACAAACTGCATCACTAATGGCCCCAAAACCTAGAGGTGACAGTGCTGCCTGCCAGATCACTGGATATCTGACAGGTCTGTCTGAACACTGCCACTAGCTGTGAGGTTTACAGGGAAAGTTGATTTACAGGCCCATCTGACAGGTCTGTATTTTGGGGGGTTTTTTTGGGTTTTTTGTTGGTTTAAAAAAAAAAAAAAAACAAACAAAGAAAGAGCAAAGCGAAAGAGGACAAAAATAATCTTTTGAGGTCCCTTCCAATCCCTAACATTCTGTGATTCTGTAATTGTAATTATCTTTGAAGTAAAGAAGTTTCATGAATTTAAAACCCACATGATTCTAAAAGTTATCACATTGAATTAAGTACAAGTAAGGTTTCCTTTAGGCAGAATTAACATCTTAACAAGCCTGCTGATCATCTTCAGTAATGACATTTTTGTCATGTCACAATTCAAATATTTTTATGCAATTACCTTTTATTTTCTCAGGTTTTCTAGAGCAATTAGCAGAAGATAGCCTGGAGCACTGCCTTCCTATTGCAATGTGAAAAATAAAAAATAAAGTACCACGCGCCCTCAGGAAAAGCAGTCCCTGACCACTGAGGTGATAACCCCTCTGGTTTAGAAGGGTTTTGTTTTAAACTACAAAGCACACCTACTCCAAATACAACAATGCAAACAACACTAGTGTATAAATAGCAATTTACACACTAACTTGGATTCATTAAAGGATGTCTAAATTTAGTTTATGCATAAAGCAAACTCGCTCCCTTTACAAAACTCACCAATTCCAAAACCTCGAGAGAAAATATCCTCAAGCCAGTCCTCACATCTCCAAATAACCCTTCTCAGCCTGCTAGGAGCAGTCTGTCCCAATGCTGTGGTTTCCCCTATATCCCAAGGCAGCCCACAGCTCCTCTTTAAACAAATAAAATAAAAAGCCCTCTAGGTCTAACAAGGCTCAGCTGGACACACTCAGGCAGCTGCATGACCTAGGCCTCCACCTGCTGAGGGTGGGTCCCACAGCGGGGATGGGCAGCCCACAAGCTTTATCGCACATATAATGAATTGAGGAAAATAATTTCAGACAGTAGCAAGTCTCAGACCCCGCAAATACAGCCTTTGAAAAGGAAATATATAGAAAACAAGCAACATTTTACATCCATGAGACCTCCCATACCATTAGTATTTTTCCGTCTTCTTTCTTTCTTTAAAAAAGAACACTTGTAGTCAATACAAAAAATAAGTATAATGGAAACAAGATAAATAGTTCAAATCTTGAATTCAAGTTTTGCCACTGTTTCTCTTCAAAACCTAATAAATTCATTCCCTTGAGCCAACAATCCAGAATAACTGGGTTCCTTGCAGATATAAAGAACAAGGAGACAAGAAATACAAAATGCATCCATCTTTTAGGATACCCACAGTAACTGCAGTTATCCCACAGTTCATTTATTTGCCTTTCAAGCAGAAATATGTTTGACAACATAGAATTGATTTGCTCTCATTCTATTAACTTAGTGAAGGACCACAGCAGATTTAAGTAGTTCAAGACTCTAAACCAGAGGGTTGATTCCATGCACAGCAGCACCACAGCCCTCATGGAGGACAACAGGTACATTCTGTTTATTCTTATAGCTCTTGCTCTTTTACCAAGGCCTGAAGTGTAGCCAAACACATTTTGCTCCATTTCACGCAAACCAGTTGCACTCAGAGGGCAAATACGAGAGAAGAGATGCACAGAAATAAATTATCCAGATGTTAGTAACAGTAAGATAAGCAGAAAATCCTAAACAATTTACTACCAGCTTCAAATGATGGTGTGTAGCCAGATTGCTGCAGCTTTGTCAAATACAACATAGAAAAAAAATACAGATACATGTTATAACCCCTGTCTAAAAAATAAAAACAAACCAAAAACCCCACAACCCAAACCAAAACAACCTCCACCAAACACACTTTTGCTGCAATTATTCTAGAACTGTGTCAGTTTAAACTTCTCCCTTAATATTTCTATTAGAATGATACAACAGCCAAGCAAACATAGAAAAGCATCAGGATATCAGGATCCTCATATGAGAAAGAGAAGACGAGAAAAAGCATACCTTTATATTTCTGACTTTTGCCACTTTGTCATCAACTTCTACAATTACTCTTCCTCCTTCTGCACTCTCTCTGGAAACAGAACACATTCAAAAATCCTTTTAAAATATGAAGACACAAAAGATGCACGTCAAATTCGTAAACCCCAGAAGCTTGTGTTTACTTTAACAAACTGCAAATCAGGAAGAGCTATAAAACAGATACTGGTAAGACCTTCTGTGACAGGAAGTAGCATTTGCAGATCTACAGCCAAGTATTTCCATAGTAAAAGAACAAAAAAGGACTGTGGTCATTAAGCAGTTTCAAAGTGCTTCTCCTAAATACTTTGCTAGGATTTTATTTCAAATTAAGAGTTGTTGCTTTAAATTATGTTTACAAGGAAGTGGAGCGGAGCATGGGTAAATTGGCTATGCTTAGTGGAGTACAGATCCATATCACAGATCTGTGAGCCCCAAGTGTTGTCAGGTTGTACTGTCTGGTTTTTACAGATAATCCAGTGTTTGTTGTAGTCCTCAAGAAAGTACTCTTTGGCAAAAGAAAACTGTCCTGAAATGTAAATGGACAGGACTGTTCCCCAAGTGCAAAGAACCACATTCTCATATATACTGTCTATATAAACTCCCACTGAACACAGCTATGACTGGCTACCACAGCCAACTTTCACTTCCAAAGATGAGTCATATTAGAAAAGAATGAAAAAAGCATGTGGCCAAAGCAAAATGAAACAAAACAAACCCCAAACCAAAACAAAGTAAAACACCTACAAAAAAACCCCAACCCCAAACAAAACCATCAAGCACCCTACTTCTGTGCAGACAGCATGATAGCTACTTGAAGTTAAGGATGCTCTTACTTATAGATGTATTGATTCACATATTATCATGGATTATTTTATACATAGCAAGACAGAAATGAGGAAGATCAAATCAGTGGCCTACTTATCTGACAGCAGAAAATAACTGAACGCTTTGGTACTGAGAGACTAAGAGCAAGAGAAAGAAGTTTCATCCTTTATATTTCTTCTTGTTTTGCTTTGCACTCTGATACTGACAAATCTTGTAAGCTGCAACTTTACCATAAAGTTTAACTTTGAAGAATCCTAATGCCTTTGTAAAGCTGGAAGAAATCGGTTTAGAAATCAGTTTTGTCCTTAGTGCAGTTTTGTCACACTTTGTTTAAAATCAAGCTGAAGGCTTGATTGTCATTTGAGATTGATAGCTGTATATATACCCCCTGATAATCAGCTGGATCAGTATCATCAGGTCAGTTTAAAAAAAGAGAGACAAGATAAGAGTTAGAAAATTCAAACTCAGTTGACCATTGTTCATTCATGGCCCCAGATCTTTCTTTTAACAGATTTCCTTACACGTACACAGAAGTATTTACTTCCTCACTGATTACAATCTCCTTTCACTGACCACTCTAACTTCCAATCAGCATGTCGTAGCACAATGTGGCCTGCCTCTGGGGTCTCTCCAGCTCTCAGTTTTTATCCCATGCTTTCTGTACCAGAACAACATTCAAAACAATGCCTTCAGACACTTAAGGCTTCCACAGAGACAAACACTGTCTGTTGTATTTGAGCTTTACAAGCATAAAGGAGTTTTAAATACACTTCTGAGCAAAGTCTCTGTGCTTTACTTCACCAGTTTTGAGCACCTGCCTTGAGACAGACTGAACTTAGTACTTTCTGTACAGAACAAATACCTATATGTGGCATTTCACATAGAAAATACAAGCACAGCTCCTAGAGGTTTCAGTTCAGCTGTGAGTGTTCAGCAGTTGAACACATCAGCCACCAGAGCCCTGAGCTGGACCTCAGGAGAAAGAGGAACGTTCACAGGAGAGAGAATTTGCATTGCGTACAGCTGGGTACCAAATGTTCTTATTATGTACAGATGAGTACTGAATGGAGGCCCCATAAGGCTCCCTAAAACAACCAAATGAAGGACAAGTGCCTAAGGATAGAGGCTGTGAATACCTAAGGTAGAAATTTGCAACTGATGCATTTAATCTGTACATGTGCGATTTCTTAGATATTTTGAAAAGCAACTGTTTTCCAACACAAGTATTTGAGGACTTGTGTATCCACATACAAACCGCTGTCAGGTGAGCTAATGGACAAAGCTGACAGTTATCCTCTACAGCAGGCCAGATCCACGAGCAAATGGGACATTTTGACAGAGAATTTCACAAGAATTTAACAACAGCAGAAGACAGAACTGGAGGGATCCTTTAGGAGGGAGCTTGCTTTGGTTACATATATTATTTCCTCCATTGCCCCAGTATGATCTTGGCCCTATCCTGCTTCTTAATCCCGTGAGCCTTCCCTATTTTTCCATCCTACTGTTAACCCTTCAGTCTTATTACCCCAGTTACAGTTCACTGAGGTCCTATCCTCCTCCCCCTCTGCACACACATCATCCCTTACAGGTACCTGCTATCCCTTCTGGCATCTCGTCCATGGGCTCACGTTCAATTTTGGTGTCTTCAGCTGCTCTGCAGGTCTCAGCTCCTTTCTCCTGCCACACTGTAGCTGGTTTAAGGCTGAACTCTCTGCTACAAAGGCACATGATCCTACTCTCCTTGTCAGCTTTCCCAGCCTCTATCCCAGGTGTACTTGTACACCCCACAACTGAACGGGAGTTTTGTCCTGGACACCAGCTAGGGTCAGCAAACAGATTATTGTGATTCAATGGGACAGGAGACCTTGCCCTCAGTTCCTGTACCGAGGCTTCAACTGTGACTTAGACAGCACTGAGCTCAATTTATCAAGGCAGTGCTCAGCTGACGAGTTTTTTGACTTATGGGGATAGCGCAAACACAATTTGCTTAACACCAGAGAACACAAGCTCAGACACACTCAGAGAAAGCAGACCCCTTAAAACTGCTATGTTCTTACAAGTCTTCACGAAGCATGTTAAGGAGTTTTAGCTGTTTAGAACTTTGGCAGAAATGTGTGGATTCAGACAGGGAATTAAAAAAAAATGCACACCAGATTTCCAATTTTAAATCAATATGAAATTCAAATAAATTGTCACCCTAAATTGCTTTCAAATATTTTAAAACCTAATTTTCCCTTAAGATCATCTTCCGTAGAGCTGAGCTGTTCCGGACAAAGCTTAAAAAGAATTAAAAATATCTAGCTTGAGGCAGGCATTACTCATGCATAGAAGATTTCTACCCAAGTGGCTGAAATCTGGCAAAGCTTTTAATAGTTTTAAATGCTAGGGTATTCTAACTGCAGACACAAAGGAACCTCAACAACAAGCAGTGCTCCCAACCTCACTTATAATAATTAAACGGATCTCACTGCCTTCGGGCCGCATGGACTATATACAACTCTATGAACAAATAACTTTGTGTCGTGGGTTAAGCAGAGGAGAGTTAATTTTTTTTCCTTTTTTCCCTTCTCTTCATAAATAGCTAGCAAGAAGCTATGTTTTGGATTCCTGCTCAGGAGAAAACTGATACGAAAAGAACGTTTGTAGTTATTGCTAGGATACTCTCAAGGACAAAATACATTCAGCCTCTCTCCTCTCCATAGACGGGGGGAGGGGAGAGGAAGAGACAGTCTGGCTTCTAGCTTGGGATTTGCTTTTAGGTCAAGATTGAGAAGCAGACTGACCAATTATTCCATCCCATGCA
>VZTO01021701.1:59603-88009 GCA_013400615.1 Syrrhaptes paradoxus
ACATTGCATATTTGTATATAGTATTATTTCCAACATTATTGCAGTTTAATTATTAAATTGTCCTTATCTCAACCCACGAGTCTTCTTTGCCATTTACCTCTTTAATTCTCTCCCCTATTATTGGGTGGGGACTGTGTGAGCGGGTGTGTGTGGTTTGGCCCCCAGCCAAGGGCCAACCCGCCACAAGATGTTCTCCCAGGCTACAGTCATTACTGAAGATTCAAGATAAAGAAGAAATCCCAAACATAAAGCCTTTTAAGTACAAAATATTTTCATATATACAAAAAATTATACTCTCATTTCTATACTTATATTAAAATAAATATAAACCCAGTAAAATACAAACAACACAAAATAAAATTACTACACCACCTTTTACCACAGAGTAACGTGACTCCTCACCATACAGACAAAAAACTCTATGCAGCAGTCAAATAGCTTTGTTCAAGCCTCACACAACAAGAAAGCCACCAATAAACAGAGACAGAACTAATGTCTCTCCTTACTCTGGGTGCAGTCACAGGACACTTTATCTACCTTAACTGCAAGCTGTTGCTGCAACAGGCAATTTCTCTTCTCTGCTCCAACATCCCACATGTGTTCCCACTTCTTGCATCTGATCTACCAATAACACACCCATCCAACAACTCAGATCAGCTGTGATCAGAAAACAAACACACCAAAATAAATAATCCAGGTGCCATGGGGCCAGTGAGCCCTTCCACAGGACTGAGCACAGTGGTTGAATGGCTGCTAAGCCAAAACAAGAGAAAAGGCAGGAAGAAAGTGTTATGGGAATGGAGACCCCTCTGTTCTGCAGCAGCTTACAGACAGAGAGTTTTGAGCATAAACAAAACTGGGCCTGCCGCCCTTCTCAGCTCTACCAACTGTATGTTCAGCTTCCCTGTAAACATCTGTTTATTTCATCCTTCTTTTAGGTACAAACCAGAGAATTTTGGCAAAGAAAGCACAGTTTAATATATAAAGCCCAGGAGGTAAAGCAGACTCACAGCTGTTCTAGATGTTCTGACCTTAGCTCCAGATTGCAAACACTACAAAAGCTCTCTCAGCAGTCAGTAGTCTTACATACATGCACCACAGTTTGAATTTGACTGATAAAACAATCTATCATCTTAAGGAATAGCTGCTCTGCTTCACAGGTTTGAAATCTGTATTCCTTGTACCAATAAAATCAATTCTAAAGTACACTAAACACATTTGACTTCTGCTGCTCCAAAGTCTCAGCATTTAGTTTCCCCGTCCTCCTTTCTTCCCCACTTCTTGAAAAATTCATGCTATGTTTGGGAAGTGTGTCCCTTCTTCTAACTTACTTTGTACAGATAACTCATTTTCATGCCAAGGCAGAGCCACAAGAAAGACCATTTAACAGTACACATCCCAGGAAAGACCTGGATCTTCTCAGACACGGAAGGCTTTAGAGAAATGCAGACCCAGCAACAGAACAGCAACCCAAGTACTGAAGAGAGACCTGACAGAAGGAAAGCTGCCACAGCAGTTCAAAACCAGGGGCAGCCCAAAAGAAAATCTCCTCATAAAACTAATGTAAAACCAATGCAACCCAAGAGGGACAACAGACACTCTGCAAGACCTGTAAGAATGAGCCAGTGGAAAAGAACCACGGGAGGATCCAGACCCCTGAGCTTTTCCACAGCTTGCTGGACCTCACTGAGAGGAGTTCAGACAGAGTACAGAAGTGCAAGTAGGTATACAGAGCTGGAGGAAGGAGTGGGTGGAAAGAAAGGAGGCAGTTGTTTATTTTAGACTTTATAAAATTTGCCCCACTTCTCCTCCACCCTTCTCAAATAACAGTCAGGCACTTGAAGAACAAAGGAGCTGACTTTAAAAGTCGCATGTTTATTTCATAAACATGCACAGGCAGTAAAGCAAAAATATTGGGAGTCATTAGCAGTAGTCATGTCATGCAAAAAACCAGCTTCTACAGATACAGACTGCCAAATGCTCACCAAAGTAATCAAACATACTAAAGTCAATAAATACCACGGAAGTTAATGAGAAATCTTAAATAATTTTCGAAAGAATTGAGTATGTGCGTACTCATACAAACTTTGGAAATAACCCTGCAATGTAATAATTGCAAGTACTTATTCTTTCCTACCAATTCCCAGCACCCAAGTTAACTCCAAACCCAATCTCTACCTGTACTGAGACAGTGGACCTTAAAAAAGCAGTGTGGCAACAGTATCAATCCCTCCCATCTCATGGAGATTTCTGCTGATCTGGGCAATCGTGTCAGTTCTGGTGTTTGGAACATTTCACTTTAATCTTTTTTCTAGACTTTTCTAGAAAAAAGGTAGCCTTCCATGGCCTACTGTGATGGACATTTTCACACACTGCTTACAAACACAATCAAACGCACACGCTCAGCAAGCTCGGTAGGATGCATGCCAGCTGTCACTGCTGCTTGCTCTGGGACTCCGTCACTTCCCAGGATGTGACCCATAGCCACAACAGCCTATACGTAAGGTACAGCATTTATTGAGCTACCTCTACTTGTACCTGGGACACTCTATGCCATCTAATTACACCCCTAAGCAGTCACCATGCCAGCAGATGCAGTATAATCCTGAGGTAAATCTAACACATGATTTTTCTTGGTCATAAAGTCTAAAGGTTTCATGGGGGGAAGTTCGGGAGTATTAAGATTTATCTTTTCCTTCCCACTTACAGTATGCTGTAAAGTGTCTCTGCCCCTTGTTTATTGGTGGCCTTGGCAGAGGTATCTTTGAGAAGCTGCCATCTTTGCACGTTCTGAGTGACCTTGGACACAGAAACAAAGAAACAAACAACACAGGGTGTATCTTCTAAGTTACACTAGTCTTCAGAGAACACTGCCCCAAACAAAAAGGGTTGAGGACACATCTGTCAAGAGACCAAGTGTACAATGAGAACAGCACCAAGGCTCCATGCTGGTCCATCAGAAATTGTAGAGAAGAATGTCAAAGTCTTCAGCCATTAGAGCTTCTGCACTCTACTGAGAAGTTAATGTACCTACAACCGCAACTTTCCCAAACACAGCATCTGTCCACAACACCAGAATAATCTGTATCCCTATCCCTGCTGCTGTAACCTGTAAAACTCAAGAGCTGATAACAGTATGAACATCCTCACGTAGGCTAACACAGATTAAAAAAAAAAAAGTATCAATTTACAAATTTACCTAGTTTTTTTACAATGTTTTCCATTATTTAGTACTACCCGAAACTATTTTGGATATTTCACTTTAAGTCATAATTGTTTTACTGTGTCTTGCAAAAGAGGAGTGCACACTTGGTCAGCAATCCTCCTACCAAATTCAGAACAGATGTTTATAAATAATTTTCAAAATCTATATTGAAGCCAAGTACACAAAGTTCACCATGACAGCATGCTGCTCTACTAGACATGCTGCTGATGTTATATTTCAAGCCTACTCCTAGCTGCATAGAGCTTACCTTGGCTCTAATAATAGCTAACACAATCTGATAGTCAAAAATCACCACTCCTAGTGATCGCCATCATCCTTGTGTGGTTTCTTGCTGTTGTCCTTTACAAGTGTTATATAGCAACAAGAAGAGAAATATTTGGTGCAGACATAAACATGAGGTATTGTCAGTGCTCTTTTCAGACACAGGCCTGCTCAAACAGTTAAAGTCTTACCAGACTTTTGACATATATCTTCACAAGCTAGGAGAGGAAGCACAGGATGGCCTCTACCAGCCACAACAAACTGCAATCCTGCAGGTAGGAATGGTACAGTACAAGAAAAGTGCTCCTGTCTGCACATCTCTGAAGTCTCGTACTGCTAGAACAAGAGTGTCAGACATGGTCCTTGAGCAACCTAAGTCAGAAATACTCCTGATGATCCATCAGTGCTTTGAACTGCTGTGGAATAATGATGCTTTCTCTTCCATACTGAAGCACTGAGGGAAGAAGAGAGGAAGAAGTCCTTTCACCTGTCACAACACCAGCATTTAAGGAAGCATGAAATAAGGAGGACTAAAACAAAGCTACCGTCCAGTTTTATCCACCCTTGATTCCCTAACCATTTACTGAATAATGAGATAGTATAATTCATGGACTTTTGCATCAAAGAAATTCTGTGCAAATGCCATGATTCCCATGCAAACCAGGATTTGGATACAGTGGTCAGCTTTCATTCCACCAGGACAGAACTTCAACTTGCGATCATAGTTAAATAAATAACTGTGACACTGAATGTTGCTATGCATTCTCATCTCTCTTGCTTGGGTACCACTTTCATCATATCAAAAGCAGCTACTACAGTAAGCTCTTAGATTCTAAAAACAAAGGTGCAAAACTTCATTATTTGGTTTAAAATCAATGCTGCAGACAGGAAGATGGCAGGAAAATGTTGGAAGGGCACTGCTTTACAAGTTCACATAAAGCATTGGCCTTAAGAAAAGGAAACTGAGGAAACCCTACCCAAAACTTGCATAAATTCTCTGTGCACAGTGGTGGTGTCTCACCACATACTGTACAAAGGTTCCACAAGACTAACATCCAACCTCTGCACCATTCCCAGGGCAGATGCACAGTGATCTCTATGCATGCAGTCATGTCATCTTATATTACTAAAACTTCTCTCAGCTAGAATACGTGGTCTTAGAGAACAAAAGTGCCCAGCACACCCATGGCTCTCGCCAAGTTATTTAATGACATTGTACCCCATTTTTCTTTGCTGCATACAAAAAAAAAAAAAAAAAAAAAATCTGATCCCTGCTCCAAAACATTCTGACACATTCTTAGGACTTGGGAAGAAAAGACTTCTATGAAAACACAAAATATTAGTTAGGAGACTCCCAAAAGCTGGTTTTGCTGTTTCTGTTTTAGGACATCATTGTAGCTGCTTTTGCACAGGCAATAAGGGAAGTGAAAAAAGAGGAGACAGTCATCCTCTTACTTTCAGAAGCAAACCGCCAGTAGCTAGTGCCTTGTGCTCCTGGTTTAAATGAGTACAGGCACAGTACTGTCACATAATATCAGCAGAAGCATCATCTTCTGTGGAATGGGCAGTGGTGGCCACTCAGGACATGCAGAGTCCTCCCATTTTAAAGAGCTAGAAAGTCTGCCCTTCACCAAAGTTAGAAAACTTGCTTCATGCAACTGCAAGAATACAGCCAGGAAAGGCTGCTGACACAGTACCCTTACAACACAGATGTGACTTGCAAAAACCACCTGCTGATACCAAGCACAGATACTAAAAGAGCAGCCTCCCCAATGATAGTTTACATGAAACTTCAAATATTAGACTAAGCAAAGTAAAATAACTAATTTAAGAGAGAGAGCGGAAAAAGATGTTAAGATAACCTTAACAATAGGCTAGGTTACAAAACAGGATATACAAATGTTAAAATACATTTATTTGGGAGAGAGACCTCCTCTCTATAAACACAAAATTAGAATCTCATCTTTCCTTTTAAAAATCCCAGCTCTTCTGTGGAGAGAGAGAGGGGGGAAAAAAAAAAAAAAAAAAGAAAGGCCTGTAATAATGAAAAATGCGTAACCAATGCAGTTTGTACAGATTTTCAGACAGCAACTCTTGGAGGTCTGAAACAGCTCTTTCCCACCACAAGGTAGCAACCTCAAAACCCACGGCTCCTGGGATGGAGTTCAACTACCACCACCTGAAGAAAGCGACTGTTGTGCAATAGGGGGACACAGAGGAGCAACACTCAGCTATCACAGTAGACAAATGTAGATAAAAGCCTGCCATTTGTCTAGGTGACAGAGGATGACAGCACCGAGGTAGCAAGGAATATACACACTAAAATGATTGAGAAGACTAAAGAAACAAGGTCAGGGTAGAAAAAAGATACTTCACTACACTGCATTTGATGGCCTGCCTTAGTCTAAATCTTGGAATAGCATGAGAAGCATAAAACAGTTCTAAGCAAGCTAAAAGTTGTTTTCTGCTCTTGCCTGCTACCTGTTTTTTCCTATGCTTATATCTTTTATTTTCACAGATATATTCTGGTCCCTTGAAAATGAGACACAATTTTGTCATTTTTTTAAAAGAAAGCAGTATTTTGTCATGTATTTGAAAATTATGTCCATATGGACGTAATTATACCTATAAATCAAAATTATACCACATCCATTTTCCAGAGAATTTTTGACTGCAATATACATCTGGTGCTCAAGTAAAACAAAGATTTCTAAGGAAGTTATTTCCATTTTCATCCAGTAAAGCAGCTAACAGAGATCATGGCAATATTCCATTAACAGCGCTAATTTATCCAACACACTTGGGTCACAGAGCAAAGTCTAAGTCAGCTCAAGAGAAGTACCAAAAAGAAGAAAAAAATCCTCCCATTTACCTTGAGAAATATAAAAGAAAATAGAAGTTCTCTCCTTGAAAACACTGTTTTTTCAAGAAAGATAACTACAAACACTTCTTAAACATTATCCAAAAAGCACAGAAAAGCTAACAAGCAAAAGTTGAAGTTGCAAACAGAATTAAACTGTGTTTAGTGCAAGTAGTGAAAAATAAACTGCTCCATTTTAAGAATATGCTTGAATAAGTAAAACAATCACGCTTGCTTTGGTGGTGCTAAGAGGGAGAATAACAATAACCTCCAATCTGCTGTTCCTTTACAGCATTTGACATCGGTTATGCATAAGATTCAAGGAATATTTTCTACCAAAGTTGCTACAAATTATTACTCCAGTCAGCAGTAGGCAATATTCTTACAGTTATACACAGATGTGTAAATTAGCTAATAGCAGAGTCTACAAAACAGCAGAAAAAGTCTTGTTTACATAATAATCCTTCCTTTTACTTACGATAGTGTGATTAGAAATAGCAAGGGAGGTAGACCACAGCACAGAGGCTAGCTAACGAAGCTGACCCTGCAGCAGATTAATAAAGGCATACCCAGCACAAACCAACGAGTTACTTTGCATCATTTCCCAAATGATGTTTAAAGTAATGTCATCTTTCCATATAACTTTCCTTTTGAATAGAAATTAATTTTACACATTCACATCACAATGAACCAATCAGCTGAGCTCCGCTCTCACCTACTCGCTGCAGCTACGCTCAAAGCACTGCTCAGGTTATCCTGGCACACCAAGCACATTTCTGGTAACTGTAAGAAACTTTCCCTACTACTAGAAACAATTCCCTCCCAGCCTTGGGCTTGCTCACATCTGTCAACTGCATTCTTAGGAGCTCAAACTTCCACCCCTATCCCACCCTCAAGCCCCATCACCTGCTGCACCCCAGAAAGGCGATTAGAGGACTATGCCATACAGAGCAGCAGTAACAAGGAAAACTATGGGTGCATCTCAGACTGTGATAGTAAACACCTGCACAGCTGGGATGTGTGGTTCAGGTTTGCCGCTTGGGACTACTCCAGCATTTCTTTGATGCTCTCATTTGCCAATGTGTGGGGGACAAGCTGAGGAACTCCTGAGGGGATTGAGAAATAAACAGCTGGCCAGAAGGCTTCAAGTGACAGCTTGGAAACAATGCAAAGCAGGGAAAGGCAAAAGGGGCAGCTTTCAGATCAATTAATCTGTTCAGCAGCTCTTTCAGGTGACATGTCTATGAGGTTCACAGAGGATGGGAGAGTTCATTTGTGAGTTACAAAAGACAGCAGGAAAGACCCTTTCAAACAAGAGCTTCTTGCCAGTGCCTCCTTTTCCAAGCCACAGAGGCAGCTGAAAACTGGAGATCTTTTCAACAGCAGAATGTCTTCTGTTTTGCTGCATCCTGCACAAGTAGCTCCCAAACTTCAGGGCCCAGCAAAGTACTTTAAATACTTAAGAAGTGAAACAGGACAATTGTCACACCCTAGCATCAAGTTTTTAACTTACAACACCATAATTTTACAATACAATGAAACAAACTTTCTGTGAATTATTTTACCTGGGTCTCAACGCACACACGGTGAAGGAATTAAATGTCTTCTAGTCACTGGTGCATCCTAAAAAGAGGTGCCTATAGTAATGCATGAGGCTTTTCATTGTGGTATAGAGCACTGGTGTTTAAAACCCTTCTTTCCCATCTTTAGAGCTACTTATACAGAAGTTCTCAAACTACACTAAGACAAGGGAATACAAGTGTGCACAAGTGAACTGAGACCAGCTGGATGCAGGGCAGAGGATGCAGAGGAAGCGGATCACAGAGGAAAAGGCATGAGGCAGCTGTGCTCCATCCTGGTTCTGACTGTACTGTCCTGGATACATTGACCACTGCTTCCCCCCCCTCCAGAGAGCCTCCCGTGCACAAACACAGCCCTCCCTTCCTTCTCTCATGTCACACAGGGCTGAGGTTCACCGTAAGAGCAATCACCAGCCACAGCCACGTACTGGAATTGAGATGGGATAGACAGGGAGAAACATTTTTGAAACTAATAGCACATAAAAGCTAGTATTGGTTTCTGCTGGCCTACATAAATAGTCTAAGGGCATGTCTAAGGCTGCAGGTGTTCCTGTAGCGCACAAATAGCCAACACAGCTTTAAGCCATCTACCCAGGCACAAGGAGAGCCCTAGACAGGGTACTGAAATACTTGAAGGGTAATGTACCCTCTTTCTCAGCCGCTCATACTATTTCCAGTTCTGGAGGGCCATATCCGATACCACCACAGTGCAGACCATGGTGTTGTTATACTCCACAGCAGAAATCAAGAAAGAAAAAGAAACAACATTCCTAGCTCACATAGTTACATGCTAGTGTTGAAAGTGTTTCCATCAACAGCTTCTGACAGACAGCCAAAAAAACCACTACACTTTTCTTACAAAAGTTTAATATCTAATAGACCAAGTATTAAAGGGATTTCATCAGTTCCCAGCTCCTACTTAATGCCTGACTATTGCCTATTGCTATAGTCAATTTGTAGCACCCATTCAAGCTTCCATATTTCATTCTGAGGAGGAAATGGATTTACACTGAACAAGTATCCATGTAACCACAGAGTAACAAATCTTTTTTAGTACGTAAAAATAGTAAATGTGTAATAAAGACTTTTTAAAAACCATGTCACTCCAGAGAGCACATCTGAGGGAATTTACTCCCAGGACAACATTTTGGTGATAAAAAAATAATTCAGTCTGTTGCAGAATGACTGATGGCATTATGAAGAACAATGGCTACAAGCTATTTAAAGTTTAGGCAAAGGAAAACCTTCTGCATACTCTATGACTGTACTCACTTTATAACTGTGGGGGATTATTTGCACATTGGAGCTCTTTGTCAAAGAATGCATTGTGATGGGCACCGTACAGGCACAGAACAAAAAGACCACTCTTTGCCTTATGCCAAATAACAAGTTGCAGATGTGATTAATACAGTTTATAAAAAATGGAAACTTTAAACAGAAAGCAGGATTTTATGAACTCCCGTATTAACATCTTTTAACTGTAAATTTTAAGAAGCAAAACCAACATTCATCTGCCATTGTAAATTAAATGAAAAAAAGCAATGAGCAAGTAAAGTCCAGAAACAACCAGCTAATCCTCTAGTTCTAGCCTTTGCCCACAGCTTTTTAATTTGGGGGACTCTAAAATACAAAGTTTAATATTTTTGGCTGGCACTGCAATTGTACACATTACAGTATTTCAATCCAGTTGAATTGAAATGTTTATGCAGGAAGTTTTTATTTTTAAAGCACCCAAGAGACCCTAGGAACTCTGGCAACACGGGTACCTGTTAGAGGCTATTGTGGTGTATATAGAGGGCAAGAGGCTTGTGTGACCACAGTATGAAAGTGTTACAAGCAGTTGTAACAGAGCAGGCCCTTAACCCCACTGAGAGATTCAGTCCCTTCAATCTGAATCAAGCTTCCTTTAAGCCTTCATATATTTGGTATTTGCCTCGAAGTCATTATATCTGGACAATTTTGGTCAAGACTAGAAAGCAAGTTCTCATGTCAAAGTTGAAAAGTTTTTTTGCAACTTCTACAACAAAAAGCAAGTTTGCAGAGAACATGCAAACGCTTCCCCTTCTCTTTTAGAATATATGAAAATCCATCTTAAAACACTTTTTCTGCCCTCACCCGTGGCAACACAGTACAAGGAATAAACGGCCCATTGCCTTAGGATCAAATACCATGAGACTGGTCTCTGCCTCCCCATCCCATCTGCTACACTGCCACAGATTGAGTAGATGGAACTATTTAACAATTGCTTCTCACAGTACCTCCTGGGTTTCCACTCTCACCTTCATACAAACATTCCTGTTTCAGTGCCAGGTATCCTGTTTATCACACTTTACCTGACAAGAGTTGTAGGCGCTGTTTAATGCCTACATGCACTGTTACACGCTGCTTAATGCTACCCATCAGGAAGAAATATTAAGACAGACAGGTTTAAAGTTCCTCAGGAAGGAGGACCTGGTGAGAGCAAAGATTACACCCCTGCTAATTCAGTCTCTGGTGTCTCTTCCCCAACTTTTAACACTTATTTTAACTTATAGCTACAGGAGACTCTACTAAGTCCACTACATAACTGCAATCAGGCAGCCAAATGCTATTGTGGAAGAAACAAATATGTCATTGACTGCACAATGAAATACATTGCCAAGTCAGACTTTTAAATACTTTCACTCTGCACTAAACTCTGCAAGCCTGAACCAAAAGAGTTCTATGTCTAGATAACTTAATATCATTACCAAATTGTCATTTAATGTTAATTCTTAGCAATTGTATACTGTTTTTTATTTCTAGAGAACATAACAGCAATTTATTTAGCCAGTCAAGACTAAGAACGACTAACAATACAGAAGAAAATAAAAATCAAATAATATCTCCAACACTGAGCAACAGAAGTCTAAACTTAGCTTACTTTTGTGCTGCAACTCTTCTCACAATACACCAGTAACTACTAAAATCTGTTTCATTTCACAGTTGTGCAATAAATCAGAACAATATTACCCAATCTGTTTTTTAATGAAATTGTGGACAAAATTTTAAGTCAGTTAGGTTTGAGTTAAAGGTGAAATATATTGAAAACTTGTAAATTACTTTCCACCTTTCCCTTTTTATATTTAAAATTAGCAGGTTTGGGTATTTTTCATTTTATGCAACACTATCTGGTACCTTGTCTTGCAAAAGAAATCCACAGACAAATAAGAATTTAAAAGTCCAAAATATACTAAATAGCGAGGGTAGTTTTCAGGCTGGGCAACTCTTCAAAAATCATTTTCTCTACTACACGAAACAACTACTTTTCACAGGAGACCATGCAGCCAGAAGACATCACGAGAGACTCACACCAAAAAAGAAAGGCAGCATCAAACCAAAGCGTGGCTCTCAGTGCTCATCCCACATTTCAAACCATTTCTGCCTGAAGCGCTACAGCATTGCTCTAACAGGAGGAGTAAATTAACACCCGCTGAAATTTTGGCTGCTTGCTCTTTTTCTTTTCCTCCCGGAATTTCCGAAGTCTGGAAGGTTTTAATTACGCATTCTACCCAAACAACACCAGAGCACCGTGCTTCGGCATCTCGTGTTTGTGGGAGTTGTCTCCCAGCCGCATCACTCAGCTTTTGGGATTCCTATTGGAGCCCAGCGAGCCGGGGGGGAGCGGAGCCACAGTGGGAATATCCGGCTCTGCTCCCCCTGGAAAAAACAGCACCAGCAGGGGAAGGGAAGATCCCCTCACCCGGGATGACAACTGTCCTATTTTGGGGAGCTCAGGAAGAGGGCAGTCAGCCTAACAGCTCCAGCAGGTGTCTTTTCCCATAAAACTTTCCAAGCTGTTTAGTGACCCGGAGAGAAGAACCCTGTCACCCCTCGTACCTCACCGCCAAACTCCCAGCGCCCACTGTCCCCCCCTCAGTCCCAGCTGAGCCTCCCTACTCCGCGACCCCGTCCCCAGTGACAGCACCAGCGCCATCCCACCGCCCCCCACAGCCGCACCCTCCCCGTCCCCCCTCGGCACCTTTTGCTCAGAGGCCGGACCCGCACGGCCACCTTGACGTTAGCCATGGCTCCCCTCACGCCCGGCACCCGCGGCCGCCCGCGCCCCGGGCCCGGCCCTACATCACGCCCCCGGCGCGGCTCCTCGGCGTCCCGGGAGGGGAGGGACGGAGCCACCCGCCCCGCCCCTGAGGGGACGGGAAGGGAGAGGAGGGCCGAGAGGGGCGGGCCGAGAGGGGCGGGCCCGGCCCAGGCAGCCCCCGCGGTGGCAGGAAGCACCCTCCCCACCCCAAGCAGAGAGGAGGGGTTTGGGGGAAACTCTCCTCGCAGCTGGCGCGGGGCGGCGTCTCGTGCACCCGCAGCAGGTGTTTTTTCCCGCCCAAACCAGGCCCGCCCGGCAGAGCGGGCCCTCCAGGCCAAAACCCGGTGTTTTCACGCTTAAAATCGCCAGGGATACCCCCGCTCCACCAAATTCTCATTTGCAGCAGCCTAACAACCCAGACTGTACTTCAGAGCTTAACGCAAACAGTCCGACGAGATGGGTGCTGCCCCGAAGATACTCAGTAGGCACTACCCCAGAGAACCCCTTTGTTTCTGAAGTAAAAGTCTGCCGGCCTAATCCTGCGTGTGTTTGACCATCTTTCTTTTCCTAGTAACGTGCAGGCAATCGGAAAACCAGCACTGTCCAGAGTGCAGAGCACTCCAACGTGTAAGGAGTTTGAAGGAAGGTAAGAATCCCTTCCTTACCACCGCCAAAGGGAAGCTCCTGAGTGTTTTAAATTCCTTTGAGAACCTCCAGTCTTGATATGTGTATTTACTGAATAAAATAAAATTTTGAAAATTCGAAAGCAATATAATTGAAATTAAAGTGTTGCACTGATAAAGGTTTTGCACTTGGAGTAACATACCAACCACCAAAAGTTCACGAGATTTGCTGTTTGAATATGGTCCCTGTCAGCTACCGACATCCCTGTGAAGGTGTAAGAGCAAGCAGCGCCAGCTGCATGCATAAACAAGATGCCACGATCAACAGACAAAGCCTGATTGGTTTTCGCCAATGTTGTTACTCATTTTTAACTGGACTTTTTCTCATTTTGCTTTTCAAAATACGAGAAATTCTGAGTTATCTCTGAATATCACATAGGAGTGGTTTACAGTCCATTTAAACAAATTCTGTTTAAACTGCCTTTTAACTGTACTACTTACTTGTATTTTAAGTATAGTTCTCCTCATAAGACATTTTGCCTTAAGCTCCCAAAACCTTAAATCTAAATTAAAAAGATACCACAACACAGAAGCCTTCCAGAGTGAAGTACGTGATGGATCCTTTGGACCCAACACTTTTCCCAATTCATGACCCACCACAGAGATGTTAAAATGAATCCCTACACGCTGTGAATCACTGTTTACTTCAAGAGATTTCTCCCTTTAATCATAATGAAGAATGAATTGGTATGTCCACGGCAAACGGTATTAGCTAAACTCCACCACCTGCACAGTCAGCTCCCCACTTCACTTTGGGATTTGGCAAAAACACATCTTTGTCTTGATTTCAAGGAATCATGATGAACTAACTAGAAATGTTTTCATCCTATTTATGGAAGCATTACATAACAATAGCTTTAATTTGCCTGACCTAAATGAGAGAGGTTAAGCCTGTGAGAGATGCACGGGACAATGTTGCCAGAAGTCTGTCTGTCCTGGTTTCAGCTGAGACGGCGTAAGGCTTCCCCTTTCACAGACTGTGCAAACCATTTTCAGTAAAAATGCGAGCTCCTCCTCTGCAATTGTGGAAGCCCTTGATTTCCCCATCTGAAATGACAGCGATGTGGGCCTTTAGACCCAAATCCTGCAATGACATAGCAAGTGTTCACACAAAGATCCCATTCACGTTTATGGGGCTCAAATGCCAGTTTATACGGTCAGATCCCATCTACTGACATTCTGCTTGACTTAATCCAAATTGTTTCTATCCTTTTAACTTTTCTCAACAGCAGCAGAGAGGAACATCAGCTACACTTACATACATAGTATACTAGAGATTTGTTAAGCTATACTCCTTGACATCACACCCAGGAGAATGATGTAGTCTACAGAGATTAAAACGGGGTTCTCTGAAAATTTAAAATATAGAATAGGCCGATCAGAGTGTGCTCAACAAAAAAACAAAGATTTCCTCCTTTACTCTACTTTGAAGTTTTCATGCTATTTAGGTAAACTACACTGCAATTTGTGTGGTACTGAGCCACCTAGTGGTTACTTTCAAAAAATAAAGGGCTCTTGGTTTCAGAGATAGAAATCAACAGGTTGGATGTATGAAGAGATCAGATAACATAAACGACACAACAGTAGAAAGGAATACATCAGCACCACTTCCAGTTTGCTCTGTATCCCAAATACAAAACTGGACATCCTCCAAAGACAACCAACTGTCCCGATTTATAGATGTTCTGCCAGTGACATTTGACCAACAGGTCTTTTCATGACGTAAGTCACCAAGGTTGCACCTGGACCAATCAATGCTTTTGCTAAATCATCAGTCAATAGTCATGACACTAGTTTATTTCAGGGGCAGGGGGGGTGGGGCACTGAAGATAAGGCAAGTAACAGAAGAGACTGAAGAATATGTTTATCACTAGAAACATAGTTTGCAGGTCAGTAGAGGTGCCATATATCACCAAGTCCATTCCTTGCCTTCCCACACAGCCACATCATAACCATAATAAACTGTAACTTAAAACTAATTTAATTTCTTGGTTGGAACTCCTATGGAAGCATAAACTGGGACCTAAGACTTTCCACTGTTCTTTTAGTTACAAGATTTTATAACAAAATAAAAACCAAGAAAATGAGCTCTTGAAATCTGGTGCTTTTATTGAAGTTTTATAGTAACATACAAAATACAGAGTATTATCAAGATGCTTATAAAAATGAACAGAGACCTTAGAGCAAGTGCATAAGAAATATAAAAACATTTGCATTGATGATACAGGCTCCAAGGGAATTCTGTGCAACCATTGCAAAAAGGTACTCCTTAACAGTCTTCCTAGCAGTCTGTCTTCCTGTGACCTACTGCCCTTTGTCCTTGGGTTTGGTTTTTTTTCTTTTTTTTTCAAATAGTTGGAGAACTGTTACATAAGAACAGAAATATAGCTACCTACAAAGACCCTGCTGGATTAAAGCACAACTACACTGTAGTTTTCACCCAAGACTGGAAGATGGTAGTTCTTTGAATAGCCCTGCTATTTGAGGAAAATTATTAGTTAAAGATAAGCCAAAGTCCAAATCAGCAGTATTGCAGGTGCTGTCAGAATACGCTTCTTTTTGTTGTTCCCTCCATTTCAATATTTCATCTGCCAGCTCCTCCAACTCCATCACAAGCACCTCCGTTTTTGCCAAAGCAGTGTCCTGAAGCAGAAAAGAGTGGAATTTCATCTCTATGCATCCTATCAATCTAGCAGGACATATAAATAACCTAAACAACCAAACAGCATTAAATTCTTAATGCTGAAGGAGACAGAAGGCTCAGTTCTTGTGCTACTCACCATATTCTTCATCATGTTCGGTATCTTAGGGATGCTTCTTAGAGTCTCCAAATGGCTTTCAAGTTTCTCAATGAAAGTCACAGCCTCCTTCAATAACTCTACTACATCCCTGTAACCAAGAATGAGTCCCCTACTCAAAAGCTGTGCAAAACAATGAGAATTTATTATTTCTAGGCTCTTTTCTTCCCTCAGGGGGGTTTCCTTAGTCCTCTTCTCCAGTTTTATGGAATGTCTTAACCATCTAATTTATTTCTCTGCAACTACACTTCTTTTTATGACTCTCAGCAGCAAGTAGGGCATGAACTGCACTACTTCAGTAACTAGACTAGATTTTTAGACCATGAGAAGACAGACCATACTTTTAAAATATGTACTATGTCTGTGAATCATTCACACACTTATTCTGAGCAAGTCATAGTGGAATGAAGACACCAAGCGTTAAAGTAATAATTCCTACCTATGGAGAAGCATAATGAATCAAGCATTTAACACACCTGTTCAAAACAATACATCACAAATTGTTCTGTGATCTTCAGAAGACCAATAATCTAATCTAATAATCAAATATTCATAGAGATACATGTCACTACCTTTTATGAATTTAGCAATGAATAAACTACTAGCTCTTACCTGAGGTTCTGTGGGAACAAAGAACTGCTGGTTAGGAAAAATGTAAACTGACCTTCAGGTTAGAGAACGACTGTGGACAAGTGAGGCAGCACTGCAGAAAACCCTACTGCAAGCGCAAGAAGCAGCAGATTCAAAGCACCATGTAGTGGAAAACAGACAAAACCTGAAGGTCAGTAGAATGTAAAAGCAAAACTGAGGTGGTGGAATCCTTGGTAATAAACTGGGAGCCTGCAGACAGGACACTAGCATTTGCTCTCAGCAATGCTCCCCCTTGAGCAAACCGGAGTGTGTTCGGTGTGTTTCAACACACCACCCTGATCCTGGCAGGCCAGAGATCGGCAAGGTTCTGCTACCATTTTTCACTTCTATTCTTCTCAATGGAAACGTGAATGAAAACATGCCATTTCTACTTCCTATTAGTTAAAATTAATTTGGACTCAGGCAAACAAAGGACAATTATTTTTTATATGCCTACTTGTGGAAAGTGGCCTCAATAGGCAGGCTCTCTTGACATCTGGGCTTCAGCAATCTCTTCCTAAGAGCCTCCTTCTGTCTCAGTACGGCTTCCAAGTGTCTGCTCATACCTTGCAGAATCCCACATTTTTTGCCTATAAAATAAAGTTGCAAAGTTGAAACTACTGTCCTGCTAAAACAAGAGCAACATTTCTTCCGGAGAAAGACAGAAAGAAAGAGTCTGAGCTACTGCACTGGACAGCTTACACTCCAGAAAGATATCATTAAATCAGAATGACTTGTGGGAGCGTACAGGCCTTAAATTTCAGCATGCACCTTAAAGTCACAGTACCTCCTTTTTAGAGATATAGTTTTGTTAATTGCTTTACATTATTTATAGTTTTAAGTAAACTGTCTTTGAGACAAAACCAACTTCTTAAATTATACCACAGCATTGAAGTATGACAGTACACTTCTCTAGCCTACCACAGTGGCAGTAAGCTAGAATGTTTTTAAGCATCCAATTGTAGTGGGAAAAGTGAAAAATAATAAATAAATTAATACATATGCTCCCAAAATACCAAAATGAAAATCCAAGTAATTTTAGGGGCATACAGATGCAGGAGAAATACACCAAGATACTGGAAAAGCAGCAGAGTAGCACACAGGCCAAGGGAAGCAAATCATACTGCTGCTGATCTCAGAACTCCTGATGCTCCACTGACAACGCACACAAGCACACACACACGCACAGGTACCCCCAGTCCCATGCACACCCCCCCACTCTTTTTTTGTGGAGAATAAGTCACACAGGGACCTTCTACTGAGACAGCAGAGGGTGCAAGTTCAAACAGTACAGAATCATTCGTCAGGACCTAATAAAACACCTGCCACCTCTAACAAACTATCCAGTGGACACAGCTGCAATAACTTTTCTAGAAGTGTCACATGAAATGGTAATCTGCTGCTGAACACTCTTGTTTTTTCTAAGACACAACTGCACTTACGTAAGTAAAAAGGGTGAGCAATGTCCGCTGTCTCCTTCTCCAACCGCAGAATTTCAATTTTCAGTTTTGTCTACAACAATAACACCATCAAATGAAATGGATTTTAACATACTTATCCAAATACTGTTGGCTCTCTTGGTGGTGGGAGAGAAACTAGAAAGGGAGAAAGCAAGGGGAGGGGGGAGAACACTTGTGTGAAAGAGCAAGCATTTGCATGAGAGCATGTTACCATGCCTGTCTCAAGTGTTTCTACTACTAGGTGGGGCTTTTGTGGTCAATAGGAAAAGATGGTTTAAAAAAACACTAAAGAATTTGGTGATTTATTGGGAATTTGTGCTAGAAAAGACAGATCCTGCAATTTATTCCTAAACCACAGAAACATCTAGAAAGCAGTTTCACAGTCTACATTCTACTAAAGAACCTCTCATAGCCCAAAGGCAATCATCCCGGCAAAAATCAGTTACTGTGATGTTGAGATTTTTTCCAGCTGTGGGAGGTGCTCTCTCAGGTGAGCCTCCTAGCTTTAATTCTTTCCAAAGATCAACCAGCACAAGGGCAGCAGTGCTCTTGCTGCAGCTGAAAGAGTTGCGGTTGTTTTCGCTAGACAAGAGAACACTGAGGAAAGTACAGAAGAGGAAGACACATCAGTCTCTCAGGACATGCAGAGAACTGCTTTGTTTTTCTTGATGGCTGAAGACAAAAATAAACCCACTTTACTCGTAGCATATTGAACTTTGTTAGAGTACTTTGTATGTGAAACCTCAAGCAAAGGAGGCTAAGTAGATACCTTACTGGGAGCTGGAAACTTTGCTCCTTTTCCTGGTCAATAAAGGATGATGCCAGCTGTTTAACTCATTCTCCAAAAAAGTACATGATTAATTTGTTAGGCTAGTTTGCTGTAAGGCTTTGTAGCTGCTGGAGCTCACATCGTGTCATTTAATAAACACACTTTTTGTACCAGTGAGCAAATGCTCAGGAAACATAAGAGTAAAATACCAGCTAACAGCCACGTCAAGCCATAGGAAATGACTGAGGTTCTCTCTTGCTAATCAACAAAACTATCTAATTGCCTAGAAAGAAACACATTTTTTGTGAATGTAAGTCAGCTATAAAGTTCTATTTGTTTTTCAGTTTCTTCAGCAAACTTCACCTAACACTTTAGTCAAAGACACAAGCTACTGAGTCCTTCCAGTTACACTGAAAGCTTTTGTTTCATCATTTTGTTCTTTTCTTTATAATAACTCAGTCCACTGGGGAAGAAGTGCCAACTGTTAAACAGCTAAACTGTTCCAAAAACCCCCAAACATGAAACAATAGCACACTGCAGCCCAGCACCCCACCAGGTGACATGTCTTTTCTCTAAGTACTGAGGTGTTGAGTGCATGCTGACAACAGTAAAGGCTGTACCTCATTGATTTCAGCTTGCAAGTTCCCCATTTCTTCTGTCTCCAAGAACTTCCCAAAACAAGGGTCTTCTCTGCGCGTTAAATCCAATGTCTCCTACGAAAGGAAAACAACAGGAGAAAAGTGCAGCGAGCAGCAAGAACGTATCAAACAAATTCTCCAGACTGGCTTTTCACAGTCTGAAGTCTGATCTCCTGCGCTGTGCCAAGGCAGTACGCTTCAGCTGAACAACTCGTCACGCACATGCGCTATTGGGGGAAAAGGAATAAAATTTCGTAGAAGCCAGCATGAGAGCACTCCCAACGCTACCGGCCCGTGTGCTGCAGAACACCCCCGAGGACACAAACTCCAGGCTACGCTCCAGAAGAACACCAGCAGGTACCTACTCAGGAAAACTGCCATCGCCCCAAACCATAAGAGCTCCCACAAGAAAAGGAAAACTCCTCCGCTTTTCACGTTAACGAGCATTTATGGACACAGTAACACCGTTTTGCGCTCCCCTCCGATTTCAGGGCGCACAGCGGCACCGCAGCGGACCAGGCCCTAGGGCACCGGCCTGTCACCAGGAGGCCGAGCGAGAGGCACCTGCCGCCGGGACACACGCAGGGGAAGGCCGGGCACAGCGGAACGGCAGAGCTGCGACACAGCCCCCGAGCCACGGCTGCTCCCAGCCTCTACCGCAGGTAGTTTCTGTCACGGCCCCCTTCTCCAGCCTACACGCCCGCTCCGGCGCGGCCCCCGCCTCTCACCTGGCTCACGACGCCCGCCGCCACGCACCGCGACAGCAGGGAGGCCGCCGCCGTGGGCTGCCCCATTTCCCAGCAGCGGCGGGAAGCCGCGCCGCCGCTCTGCTCCTGCTCATTCTTCACGCCTCGCCCCCGGCTCAGCCCCAGCGTCCTGCGCGCCCGCCCGCCTGCCCCGCGGGGCCTAGGTTGGGCGGCCGCTGGCTTTAGGAAATGGGGGTGGCGGCGCTCCGCCATGTTGAGTGCCCCGCACGCCGGACGGAGCGCGGCACCACTGCCGGCCACTACATTGGGTGTGACAGGAAGGGCGGGTGCTGATACCCGTCCGGTTCCGGGGGAGCCGGTAAGCGCTGTACTGGCGTCGGTTCTCGAAGGGCGGGGACGGTGCGGGGGGCTCTGCCGCCGCAGAGTGTAGGCGTGCGGCACCTGCGCAGGTGGGTTGGGTCGGGCCGGGCCGGGCTCGGCCGCTCCTCCCGGAGCTCCCTGCGGTGCCGGACTGGGCCGAGGGCCAAGCGGCCCCGGTGGGGCTGGAGCAGCCGGGGCGGGGTTGAGGCGGAGAGACCGAGGCCCGCAGGGAGTCGTTGTTGGCTTCGGCCCTTGCTGAGGGGCCTTTTGGCCCGCTCGGAGCCGCCCCGGCAGGGGTTGCGTCTCAGGGCTCCTCGTCCCGGCTGTGTACGTGCTGTGCTGGGCTGTATTCCCGCCTCCCGGCTGCAGACCTGCCGCTAATCCTTCGGCCTGCAGCCCGGCCTAGGCTGTCCTGGGGATTAAACCCGGCTGGAGCTACGGGAGAGGGATGTGTGTCTGCATCTAGAGTCGCAGCAAAGGAGTCAAGTCTCTAAGTGAAACAAATCTTTCCAGAAAAGCAAATGAAACTGTAGTACGGGCAGCAGGTCAGGGCTGGTGGGTGCCACTAAAATCATGGACAGCCTCCATGGAGAATCTCCTTACGCTGCTGGGCCCTGAAAGAGGTGAAATGTGGAAAATATGCGATTTTCCCCCTTAGTGTTAACTGTACTCATTGCATCACTTCAGTATTCAAACTGCTATAATGAAGGCACCTTGAGCTGGGTAAATCTTTTAAGTTCTAGGTTTTAGCTATGAGGGAGGTGAAAACACAGCCGTGAAACGGTTCAGTATGTTGAATTGCTGGTAGTGTTGGAGACAATACACCTAAAATGACTTGTTACATTTCCTTTATCGCAGAGACGTTGCATTGCAGTTCTCTAGAGCAGGATAACTGAGAGAAACTGGCTGGGACTATCACTCGAAATCCGTACTCTTGACAGAGAACCGTTAGGATGGGAAATAGTGCATTGAAAGCCCACCTGGAGACGGCACAGAAAACGGGTGTGTTTCAGCTCACGGGAAAGGGACTTACGGAGGTAAGGTAGCTGTAGGGGAAGCGTTGCTGGTTGTGTGCATAATTGACGTTTTCAGAGAGAGATTCCCACCTCATTGTCATGATGCACTGCGTACATGTATTTCTCATAAATAGTGATGGACAATGTTCTTTCAATATTTTTTTTCTCCTTTCTGCAGAGCAGTTTTTTGCTTGCACTGTCTTCTGATTGAGGATTTATCTATGAGGCACTTGTACGCTTACGCACTTATGCTTTAGAGTGCATGTATGTTCAAGTGGTACTAGTTATGATGTTTTGTTTTTTTAAAAATGGGCTGTAAACTTGAGGGGAAAAAAAGTAAATTTTATAACCATACTGTTACCTAGAAAGATATTCCACAATTTGTCGTGTTTAGATACTTATGCTGTATTTAGTTGTAGTCATATGAATAGTCTGTAGAGGCTGTTCACTGGGCTGTAAGCAGCTTGAAGTTTATTATATCAGAAATCGTCTTGACTTTGACTCAACTGCAGAAAAAGACAGAATGTCCTGGAACCATAAGTTGAGTAACAGTTCACAGGATAGCTAAAATAACTTTACAGGGCAGTAATTTTCCAAGACTTTTCTGAAGTATCTTCTTCCACTATCCTACCTTCTCTCTTTCCTTTTTCCTCTGCTGAAGCAAAGGAGAATCAAAACCACTGGCCTATTGATCTGGACTTGTTTACAGTGATTGTCAGTTTTTTTTTTTTTCTTCAGCTCAGCACCAACTGCAGATTAAAGTGGTACAGGGATGTAAATAAGAATAAGGAAATTGTTTACATAATTATTCAAAAAGGAAAGCAAAAGAAAAAAATTCCCAATCCTACTCTGCTAAAATATAGCAGATTAGAGTTGTTAACTAGCTGTAGAATATTTTTAAATTACAGGCACCTTAAAGAGAAACACACAAGAGGACTAAAACATAAACGAGCTCATGTCATGGTATACTTCTTTCTCCCTCTTTCATGTAAATTCTTTGTTTTAAAAACTACTCTTCCTAGATGTTAGACTGTCTCCTTTATATCCCTTTTCCCTTCCTCAGGTTAAAAAGGTATTTTTAAAAATATGTATTAAGCAAATTTGTCAACTTGATTGCACACTGTGGTGATTGGACATTGTGATACATATGACAGCATGTAATAGTGATACAAATTTAAATTAAAATTTTAACCTGTGTAATGAACATTCAAAGTTTTATCAACTATTTAAATGCTGTATCTTTTTTCTCCCCCATAGTTTCCTGAAGATCTGCAGAAGCTGACAAGCAACTTAAGAACAATAGACTTGTCGAACAACAAAATAGAGCTCTTGCCACCACTCATTGGAAAATTTTCTTTTTTGAAGAGCCTTGTTCTAAACAACAACAGACTGAGTATGCCTGCTAATTTTTAAAATAATAACCTGCCTCCTCTGATCAGAATCTAAATTTAATGATTTAACTCTCACAGGATGTAAATGGGGAGTTTAGTCACTTAAACTGAAATCTTTGTAATTCATGTACAGGAAAAAAACCCCAAACCATAAATTCTTTTAAACTACTTGCCAACTTAGTTGCATTATCAGTTTTACAATGACATGTAATTACTTAGAACCATAATGTTTCTGTGTTGTTTCTTGTCTGATATGAAAGTTTAACAGTGTCAGATGGTTAGTACTTGCATAAAGAACAAGTAATGAAGATGATCTGTAGAAAATGTTGCTGGCTATTTAATGGTTATTACTGTTTCTGTTGGACAAGTGTCCAACTTTATAGAAAAATTAGGATAAGGTGAAGGAACTGTTTTAGGTGTTAATTGTGTCTGCCTTTTTGAAAAACAAATTTAATTTACAAAACTCTTTGTAGTGCAACTCAGGAGTGCTACAGGTTGTACACATGTAACTAGAATGAAGGATGAATGCACACCAGCAGAGTGTACCTGGTGAGGTTTATATGCTGGCATGATACAGTATGAATTATCTGAGAACTTACTTTTGAGTGAGTTGAGTAATACTGTAGAGGCTGCAGCAGACCTGAAGCTGTGAATTGTGTGGTGCTTCAAATGTTACAGAATACGTTGGCAAAGTTTTTAGTAAGGAGTACAACTAGTAGGCTAAAATCCTCCCAGAGTAGTGTTTTTGGGCTGTGATTTGAAGGTCTGCCTTGTCTGCAGATTATTTTTAAGGTATTTACGGAAGATGGTTGAAAAGCATGTGTTGTCAATGGGCTTAAGTTTCTGTGCAGGGATCGGTGCCTTCATTGGAAAATGGGGAGGAATCCTGTGAGAAATCAATGTAATATAGCACTGTTTTCCATGCGGAAGCTTATTTGAATTAAATGCGTATGAATGTTTACTGCTCTTTGTTTAGGTTATCTCTTTGTTCTGTCATTTATTTCTAGCTGCGTTACCTGAGGAGCTGTGTAAACTGAAAAAACTGGAAACACTACATTTGAATGGCAATCACTTGAGGCAGCTACCGGCTGCATTTGGACAACTTCTAGCTCTCAAAACTCTGAGTCTTTCTGGAAACCAGCTTCGGACTGTGCCTCCACAACTCTGTGGTCTTCGCCACTTGGATGTGGTAGATCTGTCCAAAAACCAGATCCAAAATGTGCCCGACACTGTGGGAGAATTGCAAGCTATTGAACTCAATTTGAATCAGAATCAGGTCTGGCAACTGAGATATGGGCATGTAGATTTAGGACATGGTTTATCTTGGACTTAGTACATCCACAGAACATAAGCTGAGACCATCAAAACTTTATAGCTAAAAGACATCCCCTGGACACAACAGAAATGAGGGATCAGAACTAGAATTTATGTACTGATACATTCAACNTTATTTCTAACAGATATCCCAGATCTCAGTGCAGATCTCCCACTGTCCACGCCTCAAAGTCTTGCGTTTAGAAGAAAACTGTCTAGAACTCAGCATGCTTCCTCAAAGTATCCTCAGTGATTCCCAGATCTCACTGCTTGCAGTAGAAGGCAACCTCTTTGAAATCAAGAAGCTTAGAGAACTGGAAGGTTATGACAAGGTTTGTGTATTTGTTTGTTTGTTTGGTTTTTGCCCTTTTTGGTTTTTTTTAAGACACTTCTGGTGAAATCTTAGTATTCTGAGTATCTCCTAAGAATACTAAGCTTTTATGCTGGTAAATAAAAGCACAGAGCATCTACTGGTATTGTCACTAGTACTGGATTTGTAATTAACCTCTGAAAAGAAATTCAAGAGTTCTTCAAAAATTAGCTTTCTCATAGGATTCAGGATCAGTGTTATTTCATCAGTCTCTGTTGAAAGGGTAGCCAATGATGTCCTTTGATGGGACAAAAAATTATGGATGCTTCCNTTACTGCTCTTTGTTTAGGTTATCTCTTTGTTCTGTCATTTATTTCTAGCTGCGTTACCTGAGGAGCTGTGTAAACTGAAAAAACTGGAAACACTACATTTGAATGGCAATCACTTGAGGCAGCTACCGGCTGCATTTGGACAACTTTTAGCTCTCAAAACTCTGAGTCTTTCTGGAAACCAGCTTCGGACTGTGCCTCCACAACTCTGTGGTCTTCGCCACTTGGATGTGGTAGATCTGTCCAAAAACCAGATCCAAAATGTGCCCGACACTGTGGGAGAATTGCAAGCTATTGAACTCAATTTGAATCAGAATCAGGTCTGGCAACTGAGCTATGGGCATGTAGATTTAGGACATGGTTTATCTTGGACTTAGTACATCCACAGAACATAAGCTGAGACCATCAAAACTTTATAGCTAAAAGACATCCCCTGGACACAACAGAAATGAGGGATCAGAACTAGAATTTATGTACTGATACATTCAACTGATTTGTTGCCTGATTTATTTAAGTAACAAAGCCTGAATTATTTGAGCAGTTCTTGAGTAAGAATCTGATAAAGAGATGTGTAGGTTGCCTGTCATCATGGAAGAAGAAAAAGTTACTTGGATTTTTGATCACTATTATTGTTGCTTACGCATTGCTGTTAAGTAGTTACTTTTAATGTAGTTTATAACATAGTAATTGTTCCATATTGGTCTGAAACAAATCACTTCAAGTAATCATGGATCACTAACATTTTAATCCCCTTTTTGGTTTTTTTTAAGACACTTCTGGTGAAATCTTAGTATTCTGAGTATCTCCTAAGAATACTAAGCTTTTATGCTGGTAAATAAAAGCACAGAGCATCTACTGGTATTGTCACTAGTACTGGATTTGTAATTAACCTCTGAAAAGAAATTCAAGAGTTCTTCAAAAATTAGCTTTCTCATAGGATTCAGGATCAGTGTTATTTCATCAGTCTCTGTTGAAAGGGTAGCCAATGATGTCCTTTGATGGGACAAAAAATTATGGATGCTTCCTGTTTTGCATTATTATTAACTGTTTAACATTAGTTCATCCTTAGCACTTGAGATCTGACTGTTCAGCACTGTGAGGACTTTCTAGAACATTAATCTCAATTTCAGCAAATGGCAGAAAATGTTTTTGTTTTTGTTTTTTTTTTTAAATTAAAAGTCTAATGATTGTGTCTCGGAAATGAAAACATGCTTTAGATGTGCTTTGGACTCTGAGAGCAGAAGCTTAGCTGCTTTCAGTAGTAACAAATCTTGCATTAATTTCTGAATCTTAGATTTTGTTGTTGTTGTTTTATTTGTAGTACATGGAACGATTTACAGCTACAAAGAAGAAGTTTGCATGATCACTATTCTGACCCTCAGTATTCCCAGTAAGAAGAGTTAGTGACTAAAGTACCTACTTCACTGACTTAAACCAAGACTGATGAATGGGATGATCACAGTACTCCTCCTCTACTAGTCTGATACAGTCTGTTAAGGCCACATTGAATAAACTTGAACTAGAGAACATGGGTATTGAACTGATGAACATGCCCAGGGGCCAGTTTTGATTTTTGTGCCACTGTAGCTTTTAGCACAATACATGTTCTTTTTTGTCAGGGCTTGTTCTTTCAACAGAGAAAGGGAAGGAGCGTTTTAAAGTTGCCAGTTCCCTTTTGTCAGGAAGCTGGCTGTTGATTTTTTTCTTCTGGAAACATTTTTCCAATAGCACATAGAAGTTCTACCACCAAAGCAGATCTGAAACATTGTACATCTTGCAGTAAGCATTATTCTACAGAGAAGTTTTACAGATGAGGTTTTACTTTACAACCTGTATAAGATTTTTATGAGGCAGAAATAGTTGCAGCTCAGTTAAGTGTTTTATTAACTGCTTCTGGTAAAACAAATCATGGTTTGAGCATCCTTCATTCATATTTTACTGTACAGGCTTTATTTTCCCATAAGCAAGAATTGCACTACAGTCCACTTCTGCTTGAGCTGTACAGAATAAAAATAAGGTTCATCTTCAGTGTATTCAGTAAAAATGTATATTGCTGGAAAATAATATCCTTGCACTGACTCCTTGTGTACAGAGCAACGCTGAAAGTTTTAGTTGTCAGCCTACTGCTGCCTTATTACCAAAAGCACCTAGAAAGAGCTAAAAATGTATGCAATTATGTAACATATTGAAAAGGAATATGTACTTGTTTATTTTAGTAAATAATTTTCAAAAAAATAATTTCAAGTTTATTTAGTGCAACTGCTGCTGTTGTCACTTCAACAAGTAGTACTGGGCTATCACTGAAAGCCATCACTTGGGTACTCGATTCCATCACTTGTTGGTAGCTACACTTCAACTGCTTTGAAATTGCAGAGCATTTGAGTACGTCAGCGCTTTGGTAGCAATTCAGTTAATACGTACTGTTAATAAGTACTGCACACTCAAAACAGTGAAGGAGAAGCTGTACTAAATATGCTTCTTGGCAAGATAAGCATGGATGCATCCATGCTTAATGAGACCATCTTGCCTTACCTACTGTTCTATACTTAAGCTTTCCTACCTGTAATGAGAAGGGTGTTGGGACAGCAAACTCCTTAAAGTTGCTGGTGTAATTGTTAAGTGTATTCAATGTCTTATGCCATCTGCAGTTAAGAAAAACTCACTGATCTCTGTGCCAATCTTTTCCCTCAATGTACCAACTATAATTAAGATTAGGGATAAGTGGTTCGTTTGTAAGATGCTCAGAAGAGCCATTTAGTTCCCTGACCCTACTGCTGTCTTATTTCAACTCTTACATAGTAATACCCAGTCTAAGAGTGTTTTAGGGAACATCAGCTCCTTATTCAAAGGATGGATGAGATCTGTCATTAAGCAGGGAACCAGTTTTACTGAAGAACAGCCAGTGCAGGTGTTCCTTTGTGTAAAAAACTACTACTTTCCTGTAGGAAGTAGCTGACAGCAGACAATGCTCATGAAGGTTCTTCATTTGGCAAGACAGAACTAGGAAAGTGCTTTAAGAACACAATCTGTCACCATAATGCAAGGCCCTATATAGTCAGAAATCTGTTCAGTTTTGTACAAATAGACTCCAGATGGACATATGCAAAGCCAGCAGTGAATAGTTTAAAGGCCCAGGCTTGTTTTAAATTTTAGCTCCTTCCACTTGATACCTAAATCCCCTTTGAAGTATTAGCTTTTTTCCATTTGCCATGCATGACACATTCACAGAACACAGCCCCTAGGTAACAGATTGCCCCTATTTGCTAGGCATCTGTTACTGATGCTTGACTGGAAAGTTATTTAACTTAGTTCCTTTATTATCCTGAAGTGTAGTCCCATGGCAAATTGCAGTCTTTCANAAGCAGAAACTGTAAACCTTCATTCTTAATAGCATTCAGAAATACAAAGATACACAAGTGCTGATTCCATCCCACAGATACAGAAATTCAGGATAGACAACAGTAAGACAATCCAAGCAGCAGACCAGGTTGTGCACTAACATAAAGGCACCAACTCCCTCATGGATTTGGCTCTCACTGCATCAGAACAGTATTGATATTCCACTAATACTCTAAGCTTAGAGTCTCAGAAATTACTTCATTGTGTGGCATTCATTGCAATGAATATACCAATCACAGCTTTCTCTCAGCCAACGTGCTAACTTCTTGTTGGAGCTCAGGGACACCAAGAACATGGACTTGCAATGGCAAGGGAGAAGAACATTCCAATGTCTGGACTGTCCAGGTGCTTCAGAGCAGGTTTGCACTGTTGTAAGCAGAATACAGTAACTGCTTTCATCTTCTGTTTCAGAAGACAACCATAATTAAATAACATATGCTTTGCTTTCACAACCAGCAGCAAGTGTTCCTTCAGTTAACCTGAAGTTTGTAAGAAGGGAAAAAAAAGCATACAAATTCCCTATGCCTTCCCATGCAAGTGGTTGTTAGAAGTTTACTATGCAATGTTCTTAAAAGTACTACTTTGCTACTTTTGTTTTTAAGCACATAGTTTTCA